>BSBK01000143.1:535000-834594 GCA_027943335.1 Chamaecyparis obtusa
AGAAGTGAATATTATTGGTTATGGCATAAAATATTCTATGATGTGAATTTTGATAACTTGATCAAGGTTAGTAAGAAGAAAAGAGTCAAAGGTTTACCAAGATTGAGAAAGCCTGATAAAGTTATGTGTAAGGAATGTTAGATTAGTAAGATGACAAAATCAAGTTTTTCAAGAAAGTCTTACTCATCTAATGGTATATTAGAGTTGGTTATACTGATCTATGTGGACCTATGAGAATACAAAGTTATTATGGTGATCGGTATTTCATTTTGTTTGTTGATGATTACTCAAGGATGATGTTTGTAATGTTTCTAAAAGAAAAGTATGATGCATTCCAAATATTTAAATGGTATAAGGAAAGAGTTGAGAAGGAAATAGGTAAGAAACTGAAGTATTTTAGATCAGATAGAGGAGGTGAATTTTAATTTACTATCTTTTGCAATGAAAATAAAATCAAAAGACAAGTCTCCGCATAGAGAACTCCACAACATAACGACATAGATGAAAGAAAGAACAGATCAATAGTTTATTGTACAAGAATATTGTTGATTAAGAAGGAGGTTGCACAAACATTCTAGAGAGAAGCCATTAGCATTATTGTTTACACCCTCAAAGTTTGATTCTAAAGGAGATGAAGGTATATTCCTAGGATACTCCACAAAGAGAAAAGCTTATAAATATCTGAATAAGGCTACTAACAAAATTGTGGAAAGTGCAAATGTAAGGATTGATGAGTTTGTAGATAAAAATGAAGGAGATAGAAAAAAGGAACCAAAAGATTATCAAAGATTTGTATATGTAAAGGAAGGATCTTTTGGTACTTTACCTAAACAACAAGAAGAAAACGAGGAACCAGTTGAAACCCCCACTGAGAGAAGAAAATACTGAAGAATAGAGAACTGAGCCAATACTAGAAAAGTATGTTATAAGGAACCACTCACTGACTCATATAATTGGAGATAAGATTGCAGGAGTCATGACAAGAAGTAAGTTGAGAGACAATGCATGTTAGATTTCAAAATTTGAGACTGGATTAGTCAAGGATGCACTTGTAAATGAAGATTGGGTTAATGCAATGAAAGAAGAGATTGATCAGATTGAAAAAAATAGTACTTGGTCACTGGTACCGAGACCTAAGGATAAGAATGTTATTGGTACAAAGTGGATTTTTTGAAATAAACTAAATGAAATTGGAGATGTGATAAGTAATAAAGCTATGCTAGTACACAAAAGATATGCTCAAGAGGAAGGCATTGACTATGGTGAGACATTTGCCCCCGTTGCTAGATTAGAAGGTGTGAGAATTATACTTGCATACACAAACTATAAAGGTTTCAAAGTTTATCAAATGGATGTAAATTTTGAATTTTTGAATGAAATACTGAAGATGAAGTATACATTGAGAAACTAGAAGGATTTGTTGACAAAAGTTAGAAAAATATGGTATGTAAACTACACAAGTCATTGTATGGTTTGAAACAAGCACCCTGAGCATGGTATGAACTTGACTCCACTCATATCTAATGAGAATAGGTTTCATTTGAACTAGTGATAACAGTAACATGTACTTGCAAAGTGAATATGAAGATAAGGTGTTAATAGGTGAAATCTTTGTTGATGATATCATATTTGGAGGAAATGAGTCAACATGTAGATCATTTGCTGATGAAATGAGAAAGCAATTTGAAATGTCAATGACTGGAGAGATAACATTCTTCATTGAATTGCAAATTCAACAGATCAAGGATGAAATATACATAACACACTCAAAATACATCAAAGAGATCCTAAAAACTTTTTGGGATGGAAGACTCAAGACCGGTTAGTACACCGATGATTATTGGATGCAAATTGTCAAAAGAAGATGACTCTATCGAGGTGAATGAAACTCTATATAGATCCATGATTGGTAAGATACAATATGTTGTTCATAATAGGCTAGATATTTCTCATGATGTTGGTATTGTGGAAATATTTTCTTCTAATCCTAAAGAAACAAATATGATTGTTGTGAAAGAATCTTTAGATATTTGAAAGGAACTAAGGACTATGGATTATGGTACAAAAATGATGGAGATTTTAAATTGAAAGTGTATACTGATGCCGATTGGGCTCGTAATGTGGAGACATGAAAAGTACAAGTGGAGGAGCTTTCTTCTTAGGAGAATGATTAGTGACATGGATAAGCAAGAAGCAAAGTTACATTTCACGGTCAACTGCTGAGGCAGAATATGTTGTTGTAATCAATTATTCAAACATTGTTTGGATAAAACAACTACCTAAAGGGATACAAGAGAAAATAGATGGTCCATGAAAATCTATTGTGATAATGCAAGTGATATAAATATTTCAAAGAATCTGGTGATGCACTCAAAGACAAAGCATATATTAATCAAGTATCATTATCTGAGGAGAACAAGTACAAGAAAAATAAGTAAAGTTGGAATATGTAAAATCCAAGGAAAAGATTGTTGATATATTCACAAAGCCATTACCTAAGGATACTTTTGAGTACCTAATAGGTAAACTAGAGGTCATTCCCCTATCTAATGTTCATTAGAGAAAGATGTAGGTTGCATCAATTCATGCTTTATCAAATTATCTATTTGTGAGTTTATACAAATGTTCACTCTTTAGGAGTAGCCTAAAGTCGTGAGAAAGATATGAGGAAACAAAAGTAATTGGTACAAGAAAGGTACAAGGTACAACTACAAGGATATTTAATTTTAAGATTAAGGTATTGCAAGTACCTTTGGAATTGTTGTCAAATGGGGAGAGAATGTTGGAGAGATATTAATGAGGAGAGATAACTATGTAAGAAGAAAGGGGGAGAAATCAAGAGGTATATTTTAGATGTGAGATGTGTTACATGAGATATATAAAATTAAGATACGTTTCCATCAATGCCAAAGGGGGAAATTATTGAGATTGTTACCCCAATTGATATTGATACCCAAACTGATGATGATGAGCAAGGACCGAGACATTAAAGGCATGTAGAAGGATTGGATCAATTGTTATATTGTCATTGATGTCAAGCCTATTGACTTACTAATTTATGCAAGTTTCCATATCAATCTAAAATATGTAATGTCCAGTAAAGAAATGGTTGGTAAAGATATAAGATGAATTGAAGAAGTGATGTTAAGTATGTGATCTTAAATGGGAAATTGTTGAATCAATATTTGATAGAGTAATATTGATTTGATTGTTTTAAATGATTTGATGAAGTGTTAGAATGATGCATAAGTCAATTATATTTTTCGGTAATAAAGGATTGAAGTTGTGATATGAAAAGACAAGGAAATAATATATGTTCTATCAAGCTGGAAATGGTTGGTCAGTAAGTAAATATGGTGGTCAGTCACAGTTAATCAAGAAGTTGATAATCGAGGATTTGATAATGGTTGTCGGTAAGGAAACATGAAATTGATTAAAATACGACATCTAGTGAGATTATGGATTGATGTAGAAGATTCTAAGGCAGGAACAAAGTCAGATAATGAAATCAACAGATAAAAAATGTTAGGTATAGATAAATGGTGAAGATTTAATGATTGGTTTGAGATCCAAGAAAAGTTCAAGTTCCAAGGTGAAGATAACAACTGGAAAGATTCATAAATTATTTTACCAAAACGTGATACATCGAATGGATGAGATTAATTCAAGGAAACCCTAAATAATAGGATTAATTAGAAAAAAATGTCTATATAAAGGATAACCAAGATGGTAATATTGTTGATTTGTTGATAGCCAGGACAAATAGATGAACAAGTACAAAAGAGTACACCAAGAAGAACAGAGTTGAAGAAAAGTGTGAATCAAGTGAAGGAAAGTGATGAGATGAAGAGTAAGTGTTGATCAAACCAAAAAGAAGAGTTTGAAGAAGAAAAATGAGCATAAAGGAGGTCTAAAGAAAAGGTAGTTGCATATTTTATCAAGTCATTGGACACTGTTACTTTCTAACCATTGTAGAAGAAAATATCTTAACCAAGTGGATTTAATAGTCCTATTTCTAAATCCTTTGTAAGGTGGCATTCTAAAAAATGTTCCAAGTCCTCTAATAAGGCCACTCATTATAGGGTGACAAATCTAGTTAATCTTTGGTGAAAATCCCCTAACAGGATCATATCTAGAAAATGTGTTTTGTAATCTTTAACATGATTGGCTCTTAACTGAGCTCACTTCAAAAGAGTGAATTATTTTATGGGTGATAATTCCCACATTGGTTTTTACCCAAATTAGGTTTCCACATTAAATATTGGTGTTAATGTGTGATTGAATATTTTGCATATTATTTTTTGATTTTCATATGCATACTGTTGTGATAAGTTGAATGCTTAAATCTTATTATTAAGATTAATTGTTGAAGATATTTTAAGGTTGAAAATTGTTAAGGGACCCAAGATAACTGATTCACCCCCCTCTCAATTATCCAACAAGGTTTATCTATAAAAAAGATAAAGCTACGAATGTCTCAAAACTACAAGTGATTTCGGTGCAACCAAATAAAGAAGATAAAAAAACTCCCTCTCGAGGTAAGGGTAAAAAAGGCAATTGATGTAAGTATGAAAGTATGGAAAGAGCTTGTAAAGGCATATGAGAAGTCCGAGGCACATAGGAAGTCCAATGAGAAAAGTACAAATATCTTTGAATTTTATCATAAGATTATAGAAAAATTATTAAACTATTATTTAATATTATTTGTGCATAGTTAAATTGAATTAGTATATGTTTTAGGACAAGGACTCCAAGGATAGGCTTGTAAAACTTAGTGCCATGCATCATAGTGGCCCAAAATGTTTATAGGCCTTGATCTGTACATTTGTAAGTATATTTAATCTGTTAAATGATATTATTTTTTAATTTCCTAGGAAAAAGTATATGCTTGCATATTAATTAGTTTAAATAGTCCATGTGCCATGTTTTGACAAGAGGAGAAATATGGCCGACATCCAACACAATTTGTAAAGGAAATGTTACAAAGAAAAAAGTGGACCGATTTTGTAATCTGGATGGAGAACGAGGTACTAATAGTTAACTTTTAATAATTTTGTTGCATATTATTGTGTTAATATGTCAATTTGGATTTATTTTGTTGAGTTGTTTTTTAATGTGTAGGATGAGTTCTAAAGTGCCTCTCTGTTGGCCCAAGACCCCACTCAATTGTCCCATTATTTCATGTTGAAGAAAAAATATCACTTGCCTTAAAGGGAAGTGGGTGACATTCATGTCTTATTTTCATCATATATTTTAATTAATGACAATGAACTTTCAATATATTTTAAGCATCCTCATTTAAGTTATGAGTTGTATCATTTGAGTAATTAGTCCCATGTTGTTTTGATTTATCTTCTTTTCTCCCAAACATGTTGTTGTCCTTTCCTATTAGACTAATAACTAGGTATAGTTACCATAATAAAATATTGGACATCTTAATTAGAAGTTATCTAGATATGGAAAGGTTGATTTAAATGTCAACCCAGGGATGTAGACTTGAAATGGTTCTGCAAAGTATATGCATTAATTATCTATTGGAGTCATGTTGCTATTACTTGGAAATGAAATTGTAGGAAAGTAAGTGTCTAGAATGAAATCTATTTAAGCCTTATTTACCAAAGCATAACTGAATATTAAAACTAAGTAAATACATATTTTTTGGAAGGGACTGCTCTACCCGCCTTGGCTTCAGGAACAAACACATGAACTATTTTTGTGTGGCTGTAGGAACATACAAGAATCTAAACAACAACTACAAAAATAGTAAAAATGCAAAGGTTGACTCACCAAGTGGCCCCCCTTGGATGAGTGAATCCAAACTACTTAACAAGCTATTGGATCAGAATAATCATTACTCCTTTATTCATATAACTAAAATTCTTTACACATGATAGCTAGAAAATAGAAAACTATATTGTTGAAACTAATTACATCAACTCACTATTGGTTGATCTCTCTTCTATTGATCTTCTACCATAGTCTCAAAGAGGACTTCAACAACTTTTTAAAATAATATTACAACTAACTAACTCTACCCTACTGACCACTTCTAACAAGATAAGCGGTGGAAGTTATTACATTAAAGAAACATTGAGAAAATTTCTCAACAAGAAAGAATTATCCTTCCATATAATTTCATCTAATAAATCAGGTGACTCAGTTGGGCCTACATACTGCCTTTTACTCTCTTCTTCTATGATGACATGACTTGGTTTGGGTGGTTGATAAAGTCTTTCTGAAGATTGGCTAAATTGTTCCTTCTCGTTGACCTATTCCTGTAGCGAAGGGTTAGGAGAATACTACATGAAAATTTATTTATTCCACATCACATTCATCCATTAAATCTTAGTTCTAATAAACATGCATTTATCACATGGCCGTATGAAGATAAACTACTTGGCTGCAGGAACTTATTACTCTTCAATCATTCACTTAGGAATAATATAAAGGAAATCATAGTTCAACACATCAAGTATTCATCTAAAATAGGTGAAGTTCATAACTAGCTGGCCATTATATATTATCAACCATGTTCAAAGTATTTGGACCTAATGATACTAAAAAGAGTTTTTGAAACCAACATAAAACAACATGAAACTTAAGCAATTCAATAGAAAACACATATAATCTTGGCCATAAATTTGGCCCATCATTCCCCCCAACTTAATTTCTTTCTGGTCCTCCAACAATTGATAATTTCCTCACTTTGAAGTTCATCTTGTAATCCATAGTTGAACTTTGGCCCGTACCCCCTTTTGCTCAGCTCCAATAATAGCCTTTACTGTCTTGTAGTTTTTGCCACACATTTAAATCTTCCTCCATGTCATGTGCATTTCCATCTTCCACCATACTTTATAATGGCCATAGTAACAATGGTGGTTGAAACCTAAGAGGTGGCCAGTTCTCTTTCCTTATTCTCCTTATTGCAACTATATAATTTTGTGGGGAGTGAGGTTTTTCCTTCTTTAAATTTTCTCTCAAACTGTTCCACCTCTAGATGATAGCCCTCAGAACTTCCTATCGCTCTTTCCTTGACATGTGGTCATATTCCTGGAATACTTCCTATTTGAGTCCTTGAATCTAAGCCTTGTGTTTCTTCTTGTTGAATAGCCACAACCAATCATAATAAAGTCACTTGGCATCTTTTCATTCTACTTTGATAACTAGGGCTACATTAATTTCTTCCTAGCTATAGGTTCTAGCTTGTAATTCATAGCTAGTCTCATTCTAGATCCATGACATAAAGGCTCTCAACTGAATATACCCTATGTAAGAGAGTGGATTCCATTTGGTGTCAGTTGGAGCAACAAAATTATGCATATACAATTCACATAATCAATTTTTAACTGTTGTAAGAGAATTAATGAAAACATCATAAAAATATTTAGTTGTTTCCATTAAGGGATTCAACCCTTGGACTACCCTCATTGGATTTGAATTATAGTACTATTTTCTAAGATAAAGGGTATACACCCTTTTTGGTGATCTTCATTTTATTAACTTAGGGACCAAACTTATTCTATCCTTAAGCTTATGTATCTCCTCATCCTTTTTTTATAGCTCTACTTGTTGATTGTCAATAATTCTCTGAAGTCTTTTCCTTTTTAACTCCTACATAGACCACTGGATTAACATATCTCTATGCAAGCTTATTCTCGCAACAAGTGTGGTAGACATTTCAGGTGGGGTATCTGGATCTTGATCTTCTAAAGAGGGATAGATTAATGGTGTCTTATGAATTTGACCCCATGTCCACACTATTATTGCAGTTTCTATATTTACTTCCACTATTTGTTGTGCAATAGTGGCCAATTGATAAAGGCCATCCAGATGTTGAAGTTGAACGTGTTGTTCTTCAACAACTTCTTCTTGTACAATGTGTTTGTGTTCTATAGGAACACCCTCATCCTATAGAATATCATATGGAATATTTTGTGGAACATCCTCCTCCAAAGGAACATCTTCATCTTCAGGAAGAGTATCCTATCCTAGGGAACTATCTTCCATACAAATATCTTCCCCCTACTGAACATGTGGTTCCTCTTCTCCCTGTGCATTCAACTCCTCCTCCATGTCAATGGATTTAGAAGATTCCACCACAACATAATTGGTTTCTTGCATAGGAGTTTCCTTCTGGGGTTTCCCTTTTAGTCTACAACTTCTTCTAATAGGGGTTTTCTGTTAGGAATAGTCCTAAGAGATAACTAAGAGGCGGGGGGGGGGGGGGGGGGGGGGTGAATTAGTTATCTACAAGATTCACTTATTTATCCAATTAAGTATACTTAAACATAAAGCATAAACACAATGAAAGAACACATGATCACAACACCAATATTTTGGTAACGGGGAAACCCAAATAGGTAAAAACCTCGGTGGGACTTGATACCCACTAATATTTTGTACTAGTGTATAATGATCCTTGTTAGAAGATCCTTTACCTTGTTAGGAGTAGCTTTACAATATATTAAGTATAGTAGACTTAGTCAAGGGTCAGACCGTGTTAGGAGTCTTTTACAATTGTCCATGTTAGGGGAGAGGATGCACTGTTTGAGAGCTCACTGCTCAAATGGGCAAAGGATACAACCTTCTGATTAACAGATACACACTATATTTGGATCTTGGTGAACTGCACTTTGACCTGCTGTCCAGATCAATTCCAATGAATAGCATAAGTACTTTACTTGGTCACATATACCTTCTTTTGATGGCTCAACACTTCGCACACTCTGCTCTGCTCTGCTTAATCAACTATGAACCACACTTTAGCAACCACAAATGACTGCTTGTAAATATCTTTCCTCCAAATGATATAATCAAGTCGGCCTATTAGAACCACCTTGAAATCATATTAGAGAAACCATAAAAAACTCCAATAAACATTCTGTCAGCTCTACTATGCACGCAACACATTTTGGGACCTGTTTAATAAGATAATTGTAGACGCACACAAAACACTGTCGGCTCTACCAAAATAACTGGAACTTTCTTTGTAAGCTTAATTAACTCATGTGCTCTTAACCAAACATAAATAACACTTCACCAAGCTTAAATCCAAGGGTGCATACCCTCAAGATAGGCACAACTCAATAACCAATAAAATCTCTGTCGACTCTTCTGAATAAACACAGGAAACTGCTGGTGGTGAATAACGACTACATAACTTCACTTCTACTCATCAAAAAACTATGCATCCATAACTGAAACATCACTAAATGTCTTCAACATAAATCCAAGCGTGCAAGGCTCCATGATAACTATACAGATAACCATACACAGAACACTTTCTGTTACTCTGTTAGGAACATTGCTGACACCAACTGCTATATAATTATCTGTACTAACAGTTAACCTCTGTGCCCATGATATCATGCTGATATAATGTCCATGCTACATATACTAAAAGCTTATTGCATAAGACTTCCACGCATGCTACTTTCCATATGTTTTCATCAATGACAGGCATACAGTCAGTATTGGTCTGCTGGAAAATCTCCAATAGTTTCCTCTGCAACCCTAGGGGTACTTTATTTCTTAGCTTGCTTTGGAGGGGTTTTAGCAGAAGATGTGGCTGTAGGAGAATCTTTTGAAACAATATTTCTTTTTCTAGGATAAGGGGTAATTTTCATAGCCTCCTATTTTCCGCTTCTTCTATTTCTTCTACCTTATCCTACCCCTTTTTTTTCCCGCTAACTAATCTTATTCTTATAGAACTTTGGGGAGCTGTTTCATCATTAGGTTTTGGGAAAATACCTTCAATATCATTAGAGGATGCTTTAGAGGCTCGGGCCTTTGGTGTGTGCTCAGATGTAGGAATTTATTCTGTAGGGTTCTCCTCAAGTTGGGCTTGAGGGGGTGAAGTATCCTCTCTAATTTTAAATGTCCCTTCTGGCGTAGTAACCCTACGGTACAACCTAGTTCCTCTAGGTCCTATATCCTCTAACTGAAATGTTTTTATTGCTACAAATTCTTCCAATGACATTGTGAAAACCTCCCTCAGAGCCTGCAACAATGAGATTAATTAGATAGTGATGATAAACAAAGTTAGATATACCTTTTTGAACCTTTATGGCACTGTGAAGGAGAAGGTTGTATAATACATCTGGAACATTCATCGACCTGTTGGGATGCCAGATGTGGCTCTATAGTTTTAAGTGGACTGAGTGAAAATATGATTGCCTCCCTTTGCATGTGAGATATTTCATTACAAATGTGGCTATCTAGATGTAATCCATCAGTAATGATAGTCTTTGTGTCCCTTGCTTCTTGTTTATGTCAAGAGGAGGGTTTGTATGTAGGGAAAATTGAGCTCTAGCTATCCTGGCATCCTTCATGTCAAGATACTGTTCCCCTTCTGTGGGTAACCCAATTACCTCTGCTACAATATCTTCTAACAGTTCCACTCTCAATCCTTTTACATTTGTAACATTATTTATGAGAGAACTTAGAAATTTTAGGGAAACATCATCATCATAGCTAGTAAGCTTTAGGAAATAATCCATCTAGCCACAATTTTTGAACACCTGCCAACACCTTTGGTTTTGCAAGAGCACATTAAGCACATTCGGCTCATGGTAGACAAGAGCTCCACCCATGACCGAATATGGTGACAATTTATCCTAGAGTTTAAATTTCCTTGAAAACCCTTGTAGAAAAACTCATACCCAGTTGTAGGACTCAAAAACTTAGCTCCCAATTATCACAATGTTGTTAAGCAGAAAAATTCTCACCCAAAACCCTTGTATCTATATTACTTCTCTTTTTCTATTTTCACTCTGTAATTGCCAATCTTTCTTACTAGATTTTCCATAGGAATGTTTTATGAGGAGATGATGAGACAAGGTACTTTGCTGAATTTTTTTTGAAAATATTTCATGAAATTAAAAGGTCACATCAACTCATACCTTAATAAATAAGAAACACCACAATTCCAAATAATGATGACCCATTTAAAAATTTATGTCACATTAATGATGACTAAACATGAATGGACATGAAATGCATGCATGACCCCCCCCCCCCCCAACTCAAAGTAAATAATATGTCCCTCTATTGGTAATGGTGATACATAAGATGAAGCCATATGATAAATACAAAGAAACTAAACTGAAATAAAATAAATGAAAGTTAAGTAAAGTTAATGATTACATATCGTACACGTACCTTTCACTCATGTATTTATGAATTGAACTTCCAATTCTTGCATGCAATGATTATAAGTGATTTGGAAGGGTGGAGGTGAGTGGATGATGTGGAGGAATAAGAATGGTATAGATGAGAAGATATTTATTATGGAGAAATCTATTTCTACCAAAGACAAAAATATTTATTATGAATGTTAGAAAAAGTGTTGATTAATGGGAAGAAGATGGGACACTAGGTACAATGTCTTTAGCTGCAAGAGTCATGATTGAATTACCTTCTTTGAATTATTGTAGGAACTCTGCCTTGTTTTTAGGCTTGTGATACAACTTCAAATGGTGTCTATTATCAATAAATTTGAAGCGTATTGGATGTATGGTTGTCAGCTGAACAACTCCATTATCATACACTTTTCTTATTTCATATGGACCTAACCATCATGTCTGGAATTTTCCTAGATTATCTTGATACCAGGAGTCAAACATAAGGGCCTAGTCACCTGGTTGGAATTTCATATCTTTTATGTACTTGTCATGCCTATTGGAATTTGATGAAGATGATGGGGAGATTGGTAATGGTATGGCATTGTCATTGCTAGAAACAAGGTTGTGGAATTGCAAAAAGATTAATTGGATGAATGCAGATTAGCTTTGCTGACAGTATTAAGGGTTGATTGAGGAAGTGGTTAAGTGGTAAGTCTATCATGTTTCAGAGTAGCATGAGAGATACAATTGATTGGATCAAGAGCTTGAGATCTATTCAAAATGTGTGATGGTAACTATAAGATCTACACAAGTTAGTCTACCTAATCATATGATTGCATCAATTAATTTGATGTCTACATGAAGTTATAAAGGATTCAAGATGCATACACAATGTTAGTGTAGAAGTACAAGGAACGAAGAATTATATATGGAGCCGAAGATAGAATTTAGGTGTGTGATCTTAGTGTATGATAGAATAATGTCTATCAATACTATTTCTATGATTGCATCATCTAATTCCATGTATCAGGTGAGATACTGCAAGTTCATGTGTCTAAGACAATTTAGAACATTAACAAACATAGAAGAAAGTGTTTGATAAAAAAGATGGTCATATCAGTTGATCCTATATCGGTAAAAGGATAACATATTGTCCAAGTATTGTGATGACATGGAAGATACTGATGTAGAAAGGTAAATCATATTTTTGTGATCGATAATGAAGGGATTTCTTGAAGTTGTGCAAGTACCTCTAGGAAAAAGTGATGAAGATAAATATTATTGGATGAATCGAAGGTGCGATGGAATCTTATGGTTGAAAAGTTGATTTTACTATGGAATTTGATTTGGGTGCATTGAAATTTGACTATGGTTGAGAGGGAGATTTGAATCTCAAGTGTTTAGGGTTGTTTAACTTCCTTGATCCTAAGAATATGATGGGTATGTATGAATCTTGGAATACAATCAGAGCTTCCAAAGTGTAGGTGCCTTGAACATAAATCAAGTTTTTTTCCATTACATATTTTTGTGCTCCACATCATCCATTCCACTTAATATATTTTCACTCCTCATATAGTGATCAAATCACAATAATTGGTCATTCCTATCCATATTCTACTTACACATGTTTCTCTTCTCCATTCTCCATAAATTCTATTCAATGTAAAATGTTATGTATGTTTCTCATTCTCTTGCAGTTGACCATTCCATCATATGCACTAATCAATCCACTTCATTTGTTAGTTACTAGATGCACTTTACTTTCGCATATTTCTGTGGTCTCTTTCATTTTCCTTTTCTACAAGATTCAATTATTTATCCAATTAAGTATACTTAAACATAAAGCATAAACACAATGAAAGAACACATGATCACAACACCAATATTTTGGTAACGGGGAAACCCAAATAGGTAAAAACCTCGGTGGGACTTGATACCCACTAATATTTTGTACTAGTGTATAATGATCCTTGTTAGAAGATCCTTTACCTTGTTAGGAGTAGCTTTACAATATATTAAGTATAGTAGACTTGGTCAAGGGTCAGACCGTGTTAGGAGTCTTTTACAATTGTCCATGTTAGGGGAGAGGATGCACTGTTTGAGAGCTCACTGCTCAAATGGGCAAAGGATACAACCTTCTGATTAACAGATACACACTATATTTGGATCTTGGTGAACTGCACTTTGACCTGCTGTCCAGATCAATTCCAATGAATAGCATAAGTACTTTACTTGGTCACATATACCTTCTTTTGATGGCTCAACACTTCGCACACTCTGCTCTGCTCTGCTTAATCAACTATGAACCACACTTTAGCAACCACAAATGGCTGCTTGTAAATATCTTTCCTCCAAATGATATAATCAAGTCGGCCTATTAGAACCACCTTGAAATCATATTAGAGAAACCATAAAAAACTCCAATAAACATTCTGTCAGCTCTACTATGCACGCAACACATTTTGGGACCTGTTTAATAAGATAATTGTAGACGCACACAAAACACTGTCGGCTCTACCAAAATAACTGGAACTTTCTTTGTAAGCTTAATTAACTCATGTGCTCTTAACCAAACATAAATAACACTTCACCAAGCTTAAATCCAAGGGTGCATACCCTCAAGATAGGCACAACTCAATAACCAATAAAATCTCTGTCGACTCTTCTGAATAAACACAGGAAACTGCTGGTGGTGAATAACGACTACATAACTTCACTTCTACTCATCAAAAAACTATGCATCCATAACTGAAACATCACTAAATGTCTTCAACATAAATCCAAGCGTGCAAGGCTCCATGATAACTATACAGATAACCATACACAGAACACTTTCTGTTACTCTGTTAGGAACATTGCTGACACCAACTGCTATATAATTATCTGTACTAACAGTTAACCTCTGTGCCCATGATATCATGCTGATATAATGTCCATGCTACATATACTAAAAGCTTATTGCATAAGACTTCCACGCATGCTACTTTCCATATGTTTTCATCAATGACAGGCATACAGTCAGTATTGGTCTGCTGGAAAATCTCCAATAGTTTCCTCTGCAACCCTAGGGGTACTTTATTTCTTAGCTTGCTTTGGAGGGGTTTTAGCAGAAGATGTGGCTGTAGGAGAATCTTTTGAAACAATATTTCTTTTTCTAGGATAAGGGGTAATTTTCATAGCCTCCTATTTTCCGCTTCTTCTATTTCTTCTACCTTATCCTACCCCTTTTTTTTCCCGCTAACTAATCTTATTCTTATAGAACTTTGGGGAGCTGTTTCATCATTAGGTTTTGGGAAAATACCTTCAATATCATTAGAGGATGCTTTAGAGGCTCGGGCCTTTGGTGTGTGCTCAGATGTAGGAATTTATTCTGTAGGGTTCTCCTCAAGTTGGGCTTGAGGGGGTGAAGTATCCTCTCTAATTTTAAATGTCCCTTCTGGCGTAGTAACCCTACGGTACAACCTAGTTCCTCTAGGTCCTATATCCTCTAACTGAAATGTTTTTATTGCTACAAATTCTTCCAATGACATTGTGAAAACCTCCCTCAGAGCCTGCAACAATGAGATTAATTAGATAGTGATGATAAACAAAGTTAGATATACCTTTTTGAACCTTTATGGCACTGTGAAGGAGAAGGTTGTATAATACATCTGGAACATTCATCGACCTGTTGGGATGCCAGATGTGGCTCTATAGTTTTAAGTGGACTGAGTGAAAATATGATTGCCTCCCTTTGCATGTGAGATATTTCATTACAAATGTGGCTATCTAGATGTAATCCATCAGTAATGATAGTCTTTGTGTCCCTTGCTTCTTGTTTATGTCAAGAGGAGGGTTTGTATGTAGGGAAAATTGAGCTCTAGCTATCCTGGCATCCTTCATGTCAAGATACTGTTCCCCTTCTGTGGGTAACCCAATTACCTCTGCTACAATATCTTCTAACAGTTCCACTCTCAATCCTTTTACATTTGTAACATTATTTATGAGAGAACTTAGAAATTTTAGGGAAACATCATCATCATAGCTAGTAAGCTTTAGGAAATAATCCATCTAGCCACAATTTTTGAACACCTGCCAACACCTTTGGTTTTGCAAGAGCACATTAAGCACATTCGGCTCATGGTAGACAAGAGCTCCACCCATGACCGAATATGGTGACAATTTATCCTAGAGTTTAAATTTCCTTGAAAACCCTTGTAGAAAAACTCATACCCAGTTGTAGGACTCAAAAACTTAGCTCCCAATTATCACAATGTTGTTAAGCAGAAAAATTCTCACCCAAAACCCTTGTATCTATATTACTTCTCTTTTTCTATTTTCACTCTGTAATTGCCAATCTTTCTTACTAGATTTTCCATAGGAATGTTTTATGAGGAGATGATGAGACAAGGTACTTTGCTGAATTTTTTTTGAAAATATTTCATGAAATTAAAAGGTCACATCAACTCATACCTTAATAAATAAGAAACACCACAATTCCAAATAATGATGACCCATTTAAAAATTTATGTCACATTAATGATGACTAAACATGAATGGACATGAAATGCATGCATGACCCCCCCCCCCCCAACTCAAAGTAAATAATATGTCCCTCTATTGGTAATGGTGATACATAAGATGAAGCCATATGATAAATACAAAGAAACTAAACTGAAATAAAATAAATGAAAGTTAAGTAAAGTTAATGATTACATATCGTACACGTACCTTTCACTCATGTATTTATGAATTGAACTTCCAATTCTTGCATGCAATGATTATAAGTGATTTGGAAGGGTGGAGGTGAGTGGATGATGTGGAGGAATAAGAATGGTATAGATGAGAAGATATTTATTATGGAGAAATCTATTTCTACCAAAGACAAAAATATTTATTATGAATGTTAGAAAAAGTGTTGATTAATGGGAAGAAGATGGGACACTAGGTACAATGTCTTTAGCTGCAAGAGTCATGATTGAATTACCTTCTTTGAATTATTGTAGGAACTCTGCCTTGTTTTTAGGCTTGTGATACAACTTCAAATGGTGTCTATTATCAATAAATTTGAAGCGTATTGGATGTATGGTTGTCAGCTGAACAACTCCATTATCATACACTTTTCTTATTTCATATGGACCTAACCATCATGTCTGGAATTTTCCTAGATTATCTTGATACCAGGAGTCAAACATAAGGGCCTAGTCACCTGGTTGGAATTTCATATCTTTTATGTACTTGTCATGCCTATTGGAATTTGATGAAGATGATGGGGAGATTGGTAATGGTATGGCATTGTCATTGCTAGAAACAAGGTTGTGGAATTGCAAAAAGATTAATTGGATGAATGCAGATTAGCTTTGCTGACAGTATTAAGGGTTGATTGAGGAAGTGGTTAAGTGGTAAGTCTATCATGTTTCAGAGTAGCATGAGAGATACAATTGATTGGATCAAGAGCTTGAGATCTATTCAAAATGTGTGATGGTAACTATAAGATCTACACAAGTTAGTCTACCTAATCATATGATTGCATCAATTAATTTGATGTCTACATGAAGTTATAAAGGATTCAAGATGCATACACAATGTTAGTGTAGAAGTACAAGGAACGAAGAATTATATATGGAGCCGAAGATAGAATTTAGGTGTGTGATCTTAGTGTATGATAGAATAATGTCTATCAATACTATTTCTATGATTGCATCATCTAATTCCATGTATCAGGTGAGATACTGCAAGTTCATGTGTCTAAGACAATTTAGAACATTAACAAACATAGAAGAAAGTGTTTGATAAAAAAGATGGTCATATCAGTTGATCCTATATCGGTAAAAGGATAACATATTGTCCAAGTATTGTGATGACATGGAAGATACTGATGTAGAAAGGTAAATCATATTTTTGTGATCGATAATGAAGGGATTTCTTGAAGTTGTGCAAGTACCTCTAGGAAAAAGTGATGAAGATAAATATTATTGGATGAATCGAAGGTGCGATGGAATCTTATGGTTGAAAAGTTGATTTTACTATGGAATTTGATTTGGGTGCATTGAAATTTGACTATGGTTGAGAGGGAGATTTGAATCTCAAGTGTTTAGGGTTGTTTAACTTCCTTGATCCTAAGAATATGATGGGTATGTATGAATCTTGGAATACAATCAGAGCTTCCAAAGTGTAGGTGCCTTGAACATAAATCAAGTTTTTTTCCATTACATATTTTTGTGCTCCACATCATCCATTCCACTTAATATATTTTCACTCCTCATATAGTGATCAAATCACAATAATTGGTCATTCCTATCCATATTCTACTTACACATGTTTCTCTTCTCCATTCTCCATAAATTCTATTCAATGTAAAATGTTATGTATGTTTCTCATTCTCTTGCAGTTGACCATTCCATCATATGCACTAATCAATCCACTTCATTTGTTAGTTACTAGATGCACTTTACTTTCGCATATTTCTGTGGTCTCTTTCATTTTCCTTTTCTTATAGCTTCCAATCCAAAATAAAAGCAATGGTATCCCTCTCTCATGCACATTGATGTTGGGAATTTTCCTTCTTTTTGAACGCATGTAATTTCCCTAACATTTGGATAATATTTTTCCACCATGAAACAAACTGTCTATCTGGAGAAACAAAAATTTCAATGGGGCACTTTAAATTTTCCAAATTCACTATTTAGTGTTTATATTGAGCAAGTAATACTATTCATTTCTTCCAAAAATCAACAAAAGTTAATTATGAGCACTTACCTTCATCAGACAATTTTAGGCAAACACCAAAAAATTTACTAATGATTTGCTTTCTATAGACTTATTCCTTTGTTATATACTTTGCTGACCAAAATTAATCTATGAAGGCCTGTCTGTGCAAATCAATTGCCTTCACCTACTAAAAAGACAAACTCTAGACTTTACTATGGTCACTTATAATTAGGATGTTGACTAATTTTGGTTGATTACTGATTGCAATATATCAAATGATTACATGATTATATCATTCTCTATCATTCTTCCCTATTACTTTGGGTAGTCCTCCAAAATTTCTCAAACACTTATGTTGTGATGCATCATTTATCCATTACAACAATGCCTTTAGTGGTCATGCCCTCCACAATACAACACAAACAAACAAGAGAAACATCAAAAAGTTGGATTCTATGGCCAACTACCTATATAGAAAATGTACTCGCACTTGCTACTCCAAAACACACAAATTGACCAAAAAGAGTATTTCATGTAATGATCAACATTTATTTATAATTTTTTCCATACTAGAATTTTTTTAGTTACTCTGACGTGTATTAATTTGTTAGTAATTTATTTTTCAAAAAAGAATACAAAATATGTACTCAATACGAGTCTTTGCATGAAGTGGAATATTAAGAGCTTTCTATATAGCTTTCATCAGAGATGGATATGCTTCAAACTTAACATTTATATATAATACCTTATGCAAAAAAGGAATCCCACACCAACATTCCAATCTCATACTCAAAGTTCTTCATTCTAGATGCTTATAACATCTATTAAAAAGTTACAAATTTTAATATTTGGTAGATTCAATTGCTTGTTGCATCCCAAGCTACACTTCTTCTCTATTAGGAGTAGCTTAACTTAATTTATAGTTCTTTTCAACTTCTAATTTGTTCCAATTCATGTCTTCTCAGTTCCCTTGTTGGACAAAATATATTCTTGTAA
This sequence comes from Chamaecyparis obtusa, assembly GCA_027943335.1. NCBI lineage: Eukaryota > Viridiplantae > Streptophyta > Pinopsida > Cupressales > Cupressaceae > Chamaecyparis > Chamaecyparis obtusa. The sequence goes on from BSBK01000143.1 coordinate 553,810, forward strand.
ATACAAAGTTAATTTATAGTTCTTATAAACTTGTTCCAATTCATATCTTTTCACTGCACTTGTTGGAGAAAATATATTCTTCAAAATACAAACTTGCAGAAAAATTGGAAACTGTGTAATACATTATAGCTATTTCTATCACTTCATCTCATCCTCTAATTTAATAAACAAAAAAGGGATTTTTAACACACATAATATTTCTAATAACTCTACTAGACATTTAAAGTACTTCGCTAAGATGTTATTCTACTTTTGCATCTTTAACATTTTGTCAAGATGTTGTGCTTATCAACATTTACCATATGTTTGTGTAACACAAATCACTGTGTGAGTTTGTATAAAGCTTCATTCTAAACTGTGCCAAAATCAACTTTCAAAATCTAGTATATTAAAACTATGTTTATATTATATATATCAAAAGCATTGTAAATACTATTACATTCTAATATTCATGCTTCAATTTTAAAAACTCATCTCCAACATTTTGTATTTAATTTCTTTGTATCTATTTATCTTTGAATATATTTAAGAATATAAATTGTTGATACAAAACTTATTTTACATATATAGAAATTATTGTGATATAAGTTTTATATAATCACAAATTATAATACAAGATAGTAATGTTAAATCTTCATTTTAAATGTTATTCTTTAGTTCATAATCTATTACAATATAAATTTTTGGCAACTCCTATGTTACAAGTATATTTATATTTAACAATGTACAATATAAATACAATGTTTTATTTTGAGTGTGATTCTTCATCTCAAACCTTCATTTAAAATGTTATTCTTGGTTTAACTATGAATAAATTTATAAATTTACAACAATTCCAATGTTAAAATCATATTTATATTGAACAATATGAAATATTAATATAAAATTACACACACAACTATAAATTTAACAATATCAAATATAAATACAATATTAATATAAAATTACACACACAAAACTATATATAACAATATCAAATATAAATATAGAGTTTAACTTATATATTTGTACTAATTGCAAATGATAGATGATATAATATAATCAAATATAAATATAATATTAATATAAAATTACACACACAAAACTATATTTAACAATATCAAATATAAATATAGAGTTTAACTTATATATTTGTACTAATTGCAAATGATATATGATATAATATAATCCTAAATAAAATAAGATGCTAATATGAAACCTTTATTTTAAATGTCCTATGTTAAAACTATATTTATATTTAGCAATATGAAATATAAATACAAAGTTTAACTTATATATTTATACTAATTGTAAATGATATATCATATAAAATAATCCTAAATAAAATAATATAATAATATCAACTCTTTTTTTTTAAAATGTGATTCTTCATTTCATTGTGTAAAAGAATATAGATTTTCAACAACTTATATCTTGTAATTATGTTTCTATTATATGTTTTTATATCAATGCATAAATTATTACCAAATTTAAATAAAATATATCCTAATTGTGTTACAACTAGCGGTTGTCGTTACACCAAAAGATCAACCTATTAATGCCCGATACAACCACTAGACATATAGAAGACATAGGAGGCGGTTAAGCCATGTCACGAACCACTGCTGCATTGAAAATGTCAAGGAGACCAAGGACACAATCCGTCTTGCTCACCTTTGTAAAAATCCATTCCCCAAGCACAAGTGCGGGGTTCAAACTTGTGACCAAGCTCTGATACCACTTGTTACAACTAGCGGTTGACATCGCACCAAAAGATTGACTTATTAATGTCTGATACAACCACTAGACATATATAAGACACAAGAGGCGGTTAAGCCATGTCACGAACCATCGTTGCGCTGGCAACACAAAGGAGACCAAGGACGCAATCAATCTTGCTCACCACTGTAACAAATTGATCATCATATATGATTTTATATAATCCAAAGAAAACCAAGGTACTAATATCAAAGCTTTATTTTAAATATTCTAATATCAAAACTTTATTTTAAATGTGATTTTTCATTTCACTATGCAAAAGAATATAATACATTTTATTATTAATCCTCTATTCTAAAATGTAAACTCTAACATTTTATTTTTTTATATCCTTCATATTCATTTATTTTTAAATATATTTAACATTATAAAAAGTAAATATAAAATATGCCTCTAAAAATTACAAATTGTACCAATACACAAATATTATATCATATATTTATTTATTCATTCTACCAAAAAAGATATCTATAAAAAACTATTAACATTTTAATTTATAATATATATCTTTAAATACTCAATCTATTACAAACTACCCATAAAGTGACATTAACCATATTCACACGTTAATTCCTTATTAAAGATATTTTACGATAAACAAATTATTACAAAGTATAACCTTAAAATAATATTGACATTTTCAATAATTCCTTACCATGACTACTTTTATGTAGACTATTACTATATACTTTTATTAACAATTTAACTAATTAAACACATATAAAAGATATTCTAATAACACTTTAATGATTTCATGTAACAATTATTAATAAAGTACTACACATCTTCACCATTCTTGTTATTTCTCATCTCTCCCTATGATTCCCACCTTCCACTACCACATACTTCTTATTGGCATTCTGTTGCACACGTCTAAAAATGTGCAACTGCTAGTTTATTTACTAGCACTTGTACTCAAAGATGTAAGGGTTAACCATTGTCTATACAATATCCAAAAGACCATTTATTGTAATTACTAGCAATCACACCTTAGTGTGCAATGGGTATGCCAAAGAGTTATGGAAGGTCAACTAAGTATATTTTCTTTTGTCTATCTATCACTCTCATCCTCTCCATATCTCCTTATCTTTCTATCAACCTATCTCACCATCTATATCTCTTTCTATCTCTTACTCTCTATCTCTCCTTCTCTCTATCTCCCTAGAGCTCTTTCTATCTTTACCTTTCAATCTACCTCTACCTCTATCTCTCTATCTATTTTTCTCCCATTCTTCTCACTCTATATCCATTTCTATCTCTATCTTCCTCCCCACCCCTCCATATCTAGACACATCTCCCTCTCTCTATCCATCCATCTCTCTCCATCACCCCTTCCTAAACCTTTAAATCTTTGCATCTCCATATCCTCTCTCTCTCTCTCTCTCTCTCCACACACACACATTTCTTTCTATAGCTATATATCCCTCTAGATCTCTCCATTTTTCTATGTATCAAACATAACATGACTTTGTTGGTAAATAATTTAAATAACAAACTATAAAATTTGATCTATATTGTTATTTTATAAATCTTATAAATTAATCATAAATACATTTGTCAAACAATTATATATCTTTAATTTATTGCCTATTATTTTTAATTTTAATTAGACGATCATAAAGACAATCTCATCCATCCCTATTCAATTACTTCAAATTATTGAAAGTACCTCATACCTTTCACTAATACACCAAACTCATCATCTATAAAATTCATTGAGGGTATTGCAGATTCAAAAACAACCCAAGATCCAAATAAAGCAACAATTGTAGCAGAAAAACAATGAATAAATACTCAACCCAAAAGGGCTACACATTTTCCCACTCAAAAAGGGCAAAGTGTTATCAATGTAGAATTACTATCATAACACAAAATGACTCTAAATTTGAGGATGACATTGACCAACACTCTTAATGGTTGCATTACCATTCATGTTCTCCCCACCACAGACATGTCTCTCTTGCCTGCACAAATGTGTCTGCTCAAGAAGAATCCATTGTTACTGTCAACACATCGTCAATTACAATGCTTTCTTTTGGTCTGCATTTTTTTTTGGTAACTAGGAAAGCATTGTTCAGTTTTGTATTAAAAAGTACAATGAACCACATTTTGAAAAGATATTAAAAAGATCTCAAGCGCTAGAGCATATTAAATACACCTCTCACATATATGCATCAATAGCTCTACAAATAGTTCCAATCCGTCATGGGGCTCACACTAAGAATGGCCCTACGTGACATAAAATAACGCAAGATGATCACGCCAAGTTTTTTTTCATTGTTCCATTAAATTTGAGTGTCGTACAATGATGGATTCAAATTTTGTTTTGTTGACAAATTATACACATAATTATTGGGTGAAGTATCTACATTTGTCTTTATGAAGGAAATTGAGAGTGTTGTCTTTAGCTTTGTCTACTTTGCTGCTAAAAACAAAATGACTCCCCCAATTTATTATCCTTCGATGAACATAAGCTTCAAACATAATTTTAGTGGGGTCACTTGGTTGGCTTCAAAATCATGCATTACAGATGAAAATACAATTTCTATAATAAATTTACTACTTCTAAGTTATGACCCACTTTCTTGGAGCTTTCATGCGTAGTCCCTACTTCAAATGAGACTCGTACATTGGAGACATGAAAATGAAATAGATTGGTGTGACATTAAATAAGAGTAAAAGCTTGGCTACAGAGTAACAAGTTATTGAGACATAAGTTCACTTTTTACTGTGGAGATAAATAATAATCACAGTATCTGCCTGATAACTTTGCTTGGGAAATACAACTAAAATTTGTGCGGTTCATTCGGTGCATCCTTTCAAAGATTGTCAACGTCAATGCATATAACACAGAAGCAAAGATTGTCTCCATGCTTGTAAAGTAGATGATTTCCTCCATGCCTGTACGTTTGTGAAAACTAAAATGAATAAAAGAGTATATGTGTTCAGTCTAAAAAGTTATAGATTTTAATTTTTGGTAGAGTCAACTGCTTGTTGCATCCCAAGCTACACTTCTTCTCTATTAGGAGTAGCTTAAGTTAATTTACAGTTCTTTACAACTTCTAAGTTGTTCCAATTCATGTCTTCTCAGTTCCCTTGTTGGACAAAATATATTCTTGTAAATACAAAGTTAATTTACAGTTCTTATAAATGTGTTCCAATTTATTTTCACTGCACTTGTTGGAGAAAATATATTCTTGTAAATATAAACTGGCTGAAACATTGGAAACTGTCTAGTACATTGTGCTAAATTTCTATCACTTCATCTCATCCTTAAAAAAAGGATTTTAACACACATAATAGTTCTAATAATTATACTACACATTTAAAGTACTTTGCTAAGATGTTATTATTTAACAATATAAATTGTTGATACAAGATTTATATTACATATATATAGAAATTATTGTGATATATGTTTTATATAATCACAAATAATACAAGATACTAATGCTATATCTTTATTTTAATTGTTATTCTTCAGTTCACAATCCATTACAATATAAATTTTTGGCAACTCCTATGTTGCAAGTATATTTATATTTAACAATGTACAATATAAATATAAAGTTATATTTTGAATGTGATTCTTCATCTCAAGCCTTCATTTAAAATGATTTCCTTAATTTAACTATGAATAAATATAAATTTACAACAATTTCTATGTTAAAAGTATATTTATATTTAACAATATGAAATATTAATATAAAATTACACTCACACACACACAACTATATTTAACAATATGAAACATTAATATAAAATTACACTCTCACACACACAACTATATTTAACAATTTCAAATATAAATATAGAGTTTAACTTATATATTAATACTAATTACAAATGATATATATGATATAAATTATAATCCCAAATAAAATAAGATGTTAATATCAAACCTTTATTTTAAATGTCCTATGTTAAAACTATATTTATATTTAGCAATATGAAATATATTTATACAAAGTTTTTTATATATTTATACTAATTGTAAATGATATATCATATAATATAATCCCAAATAAAACAATATACTAATATCAAACCTTTTTTTTTAAATGTGATTCTTCATTTTACTGTGTAAAAGAGTATAGATTTTCAACAACTTATATCTTTAAGTATGTTTCTATATCATTGCAGAAATTACTACCAAATTTAAATAAAATGTATACTAATTGTGTTACAACTAGCGGTTGTCGTTGCACCAAAAGATCGACCTATTAATGCCTGATACAACCACTAGACATAGAGAAGACACATGAGGTGGTTAAGCCATGCCACAAACCACTGCTGCGCTAGCTACGCCAAGGAGACCAAGGGCACAATCAGTCTTTCTCACCATTGTAACAAATTGAACATCATATATGACTTTATATAATCCAAAGCAGACGAGGATACTAATATCAAAGCTTTATTTTAAATATTCTAATATCAAAACTTCATATGTGATTTTTCAATTCACTATGCAAAAGAATATAATACATTTTACTAGTAATCCTCCATTCTAAAATGTAAACTCTAATATTTTATTTTTAAATCCTTCATATTTATTTATTTTTAAATATGCCTAACATTATAAAAAGTAAATATAAAATATGTCTCTCTAAAAATTACAAATTGTATCAATACACAAATATTATATATCATATATTTATTTATTCACTCTACCAAAATGATATCTATAAATAAATATTAACATTTTAAATAGTATATATCTTTAAATATTCAATCTATTACAAACTACCCATAAATTTACATTAACCATATTCACACGTTAATTCATTATTAAAGGTATTTTATGATAACCAAATTATTGCAAAGTATAATCTTAATAATATTGACATTTTCAATAATTCCTTACCATGACTACTTTTATGTAGACTATTACTATATACTTTTATTAACAATTTAACTAAGTAAACACATATAAACAAATATTCTAATAACACTTTAATGATTCATAACAATTATTAATAAAGTACTACACATCTTCACCATTCTTGCTATTTCTCATCTCTCCCCATAATTCCCACCTTCCACTACCACATACTTCCTATTGGCATTCCGTTGCACACGTAAAAAAATGTGCAACTGATAGTTTATTAACTAGCACTTTTTACTTAGAGGTGTAAGGGTTAACCATTGTCTATACAACATCCAAAAGATCATTTATTGTAATTTATAGCAATCACACCTTAATGTGCAATGGGTATGCCAAAGAGTTATGGAAGGTCAACTAAGTATATTTTATTTTGTTTTTCTATCACTCTCATCCTCTCCATATCTCCTTATCTTTCTATCAACCTATCTCACCATCTATATCTCTTTCTATCTCTTACTCTCTATCTCTCCTTCTCTCTATCTCCCTAGAGCTCTTTCTATTTTTACCTCTCAATCTACCTCTATCTCTATCTCTCTATCTATTTTTCTCCCATTCTTCTCACTCTATATTCATCTCTATCTCTATCTTCCTCTCCCCCCTCCATATCTAGACACATCTCCCTCTCTCTATCCATCCATCTCTCTCCATCACCCCTTCCTAAACCTTTAAATCTCTGCATCTCCATATCCTCCCTCCCCCCCCTCTCTCTCTCTTTACACACACCTCTTTCTATAACTATATATCCCTCTAGATCTTTCCCTCTTTCTATATATCAAACATAACATGACTTTGTTGATAAATAATTTAAATAACAAAACATAAAATTAGATCTATATTATTATTTTAAAAATCTTAAAAATCAATTATAAATACATTTGTCAAACAATTATATATCTTTAATTTATTACCTATTATTTTCAATATTAATTAGACAAACCATCAAGAAAATCTCATCTATCCCTACTACAATTACTTCGAGCTATTGCAAGGACATCCTCATCCCTTTCACTAATGCACCAAACTAATCATCTATACAATTCCTTGAGTGTATTGCAGATTCAAAAGAATCCCCACAACCCAAGATCCAAACAAAGCAGCAATTGTAGCAGAAAAAACAACAAATAAATACTCAACCGAAAAAGGGCTACACATTTTCCCACTCAAAAATTGAAAGTTGGTATCAATTCTTCCTACAAATGTAGATGTAGAATTACTATCATAACGCAAAATGACTGTAATTTTGAGGACATGACATTAACAAACACTCTTAATAGTTGCATACCCCTAAGAAAATTTGAACATTCATGTTCTCCCCACCAAAGACATGTCTCTTGCCTGCACAAATATGTCTGTGCAAGATGAATTCATTGTTTCTGTTAACACATCGTCAATTACAATCCTTTCTTTTGGACTGCATTTTTTTGGGTAACTAGGAAAGCATTGTTCATTTTTGTATTAAAAAGTACAATGAACCACATATTGAAAAGATATTAAAAAGATCTCATGCGTTAGAGCATATTAAATACACCTCTCACATATATGCATCAATAGCTCTACAAATAATTCCAATCTGTCATGAGGCTCACACTAAGTATGGCCCTACGTGACATAAAATAAAGCAAGATGATCACGCCAAGTTTTTTTTCCATTGTTCCATTAAATTTGAGTGTTATAATCATACAATGATGGATTCAAATTCTGTTTTGTTGACAAATTATACACTTGCAGTCAAAATCTATGCAAATAATTATTAGGTGTAGTATCTTTATTTGTCTTTATGAAGGAAATTGATTGTTGTCTTTAGCTTTTCCTCCTTTGCTACTAAAAACAAAATGACTCCCCCAATTTATTATCATTGGATGGGCCTCAGTTACGAGGGCATATAATTTTAACTTATTCACATTTTGCCTGAAAATGTATATCATACACACAACTATAGACCAACATAACTCTCATAATAAATGGACAAAGAAATGCCCTGGAAATTGTCATACAACAACCAAATATATGGACAGACTAAAACAATAAATTTAGGAGTATTCATGTACGTAGAAGCTTCAAACATAATTTTAGTGGGGTGACTTGGTTGGCAAATTATGGGGTGACTTGGTTGGCTTCAAAATCATGCATTATGAATGAAAGTGCAATTTCTAGAACAAAGTTACTATTTCTAAGTTTTTGATTATGGAAAACAGGTTTTGATGGGGCCCTGAAACCCTACAGAACTAAAAGATAAACATAGATAAAGCGTTTAAAGTATCCACAACATAATAGCCATAGGCATAAACAACAACTCCCCACAAGATAGCAAGAAAAAAATCAGAAAAAGAAAACAGGGAAGTAGAACAAAAAACTAGGCACGGGCCAAGCCTAGGAGAATAGCTCAGGCAAATTCTTTGAGAATTTCCATAGCATGAATCTCCAGCTCAGACACTCTTCCAAAAGCCTCCTTAAGGTCAGAAAGATCTTTATCAGGTTCCCGGATGTCCTTTTTCATTGTGCTGGATATGGTCCTCTTCCTTGGTCCTTCCTCAGGGGACTTATCTTTACCACTGTTGGGAGATTGATCTTCCTTCTTGCTACCCCTGTGTTCCTCAATTTTGTTTATCAGCACCTTTATGTTGTCATTAGAAGCTTTAAGAATGTTATAGCTTTGCTCTACAATTTTCTGTAGGGTGCCCTCAATGCTCTGAACTCTCCTCTTCACTTCCTCCACTCTATTTTCCATATCCTTCTGCTCCTCGATATTCATGTTTTTAATGCTGCAATTGTCCTTCTCCAATCCGCCCACTCTATAATTTAGCTCTTGGATTTCGTGGTAGGTCCATTTAGTGGTTCTATAGCTGTCAATAACGTTGTTCTTTACATTATTAAGCAAATCCATCTGTGGGTTCTCCTTCGTGGTGTCGCTCAGAATAACAAGGGCAAGATCAATAAGCTCTTCCATTTGAATTTTTTCGTCCTTATTCTCCTTAACCAGAGTTTTCATCATCTCTCTCTTGAGACCCATTCTCACAGAGACATTATCAAAATTCCTCCAAACCACATTCCTGTCTTTGCCCAAGATCTTGCAAGTGTAATGGCTAGACCCATACTCTTCAAAACCCTGCTCCTTCTCTTCCCCGCTCCCCTGATTCTCCTCTTCCTCCTCACTGTCATTCCCCCCCTCCTGCCTTTCCTCCTTGGCTTCCTTATCAATGTCTTCCCCTCTTTTCAGCCCCCTAAAAGGCTTGCCAGCAGAAATATCCTCTTTGTTGGCAGGCATCTTGATAGTAATGTTTCTCTTTCCTCCCTTCCTCTCCTTATTTTCTTCTTCCCTTAAAATGGTGTCTTCCTCCCCATCAGCACTGTCACTGTCCATATCCATGCCCTCCGCCCCCTCATTGTAGTCTTTGTCAGACAAAATCTCAATTCTCTGTTTAGGGTCGGGAGTCTCCTTTTTCTCCTTTTTGATTTTCTTTTTCCCCTTATTGGTCTATGGAGTAGCCTCCTCATCTGTATTTGAGTGCATATCTTGGTTGTCTTCAGTATCAGACGGGATATAATCTTCTCTCGACTCATCCGACTCACCTTTACTCTCCTTGCCCACCTTCTTATTCCTAATTTCTTTCCCCATAGACCTAGCCTTAAAAAATTCATAAATTAATAGCAAAAGCCCCTCATTAAAAGTAGGATTTCCAATGGACTTCTCCCTATAGTCATTGATATTCTCATTAATAGACGAGTATAGGAAGAAAGGGATTGAAATTTTCACCCCATACCTGAAATGGTTAAGAAGCACAAAATGGTGGGTGTAGAGGTGATCGAATCTTGTATCTAGGGAGATGTATTTGATAATAACCCTCAACACAAACCTCCACAGCGGCTTGATAGAGCCCGACAGGTAGTAGGTTCTTTTCTTCACTAAAGCCTTCTTTTCCTCCACCTCCTTGGTAAATTCAATCATAGCCTACCCAAAAATTTTTCTATCTCTGTAAAATTTTTTCCCAATAATGGGAATCCCCGTCACCACAGAGATAACCTCCTCCGTCACCGTGAAATCTACCCCATCAATTTTAACAATCCCGTCATTCCAACTCTTAACCATGAGATGCTTAATAGAGGGTTTCCACCCATGAAGCCGGTCGATGAAATTGGTGACTGTATGCAAATTAGATGTCTAATAACTAGAGATAATAAATTAACTATTGAAAGCCAATAAATCAATCTAATGCAACACAATGAAGAATACAAAGTAACTATAAAATGATGAAACTAAATCAATTACCTTCACCTACCATGCAGCTTGTCTCCATTGTCCTCCTAGCCTTGATTTCTTGAAGAGGTTGAGCTCTCAAATTTCCAAATGAAGCCTTTTTCCAAGATGCTACCAAAGTGTAGAGTTTTTATGAAATGAGTGCACAATAGCTTATGCAATCTAATGGATGGAATGCAAATGAAATGATGATAGTATGGATTGATTGCTCTTAGAATGCTTGGATGCTTGGATGGTTGATTGCTTGAATGCCTATTAGCTCACAAAGGGGAAATGAGGCTCCTTTTATAGATTTTTGGAGGATCTAGGCCTAGGTGGCACAATCCTAAGGTTGAGAATGAAAGGTGGAAGATCCTAGGGCTAGGATTGACTTGGTTGAAGGAATTGAGAGAAATGGGGATGTAGTTGGAATGTGAGAGGGAGAATAGGGATGATGTTCCTCTCACATTGACATGGAGGAGAACAAGGTGGAAGGGAAAGACACATGTCAAGTGTCTCTCAAAGACCCAAGAGAGAAAGAAGGAGAGGCCTTTTCCTCATGAGGACTCTTTGTACAAGTGTCCCATGAGTCACCTTTGACCCTTAGAGGTGGCTTGAGAAGCCCCTTAGGAATAGGGCATGTCCCTTGACTTGGTTTAAGAGAGGACATGTGGTCATAAGACCAAGTCCTATGAGGCCACATAGCCCTTAAGAATAGGACATGTGTGGGTGAGGATAATTACTAATAATTAATTAATAATAATTATTTATTTTAGCCAAAGTGATGTGTTAGGTGACTAGGTAGGTGAGGTGAACTAGGAAACTTAGTCATATTTAAGTGATTGTGTATTTAATTAAATCACTTTAATAAGACTAATCAGAAGACTTAGGATAGAGGAATAGACTGTAGTGAATTTACTAAATAAATTGAATAATTTATTTAACAAATAGAGGAATAATTATTAATTAAATAACAAATATTTAATTAATTTATCAAGTCAATATTAATTAAATAATAAATATTTAATCAATGAATGAAGCTATTTTTAAGTGTATACATTTTTCCCCTCTTTGAAATAATGTGCGGGTGACATTGTTTCAAAGAAGATTGAAGCATTTTTTGCCCCTGCCCCAGACAATGTTTCAGATGACTTATGCATGCCCCCTTGAGAGATTGATTTGACAAAAAAAATTATTTGAATTTTTATTTAATTTTTTTTTTTTTAGTTGGATAATCAATCTCACGAAAAAATGGTAGAAAAGATGGACGAAAACAGGGTGGAATGGAAGGAAAACGGGAGATAGGGTCCACACACCAAGCACATCGGGTCCACAGGCTATAAATAGGGCTAAGGAGTCCACAATAGGCTCATTGTGCACACTTGTCATTTGGAGAGCAGAGCGCGAGATAGAAGAACAGAGCCGCCAAGATGCCGTTCTTGCTGTCAGATCACCGCTTCGAGAGGGTCAGACGCTTCCAGCGACCACCCAATTCGGGTGAACCGGTAGGTGACTCGATCCTGCTTTGTGATTTCATGATTTGATGCATGTTAGAGTAGGATGTAGCATGTTAGAATAGGTTGAATCATAGATTAGATTTTTTTTAAAAAAAATTATTCTTGAGTGTAGAACAGATGCGCAGTTGCGGCGCATCAATGTGCAACAATTAGTGATGTTTACGTAGAAAATCAAAGTTTCTGTGCATGCGTTTAGGGAATCTGCGCATGCATATTAGAGGAAAGTTACTGCTGCACAAATATAAAATAAAAGCGCGCATATGTAATATCTGCACATTTGTGTAGAATTGTTGCACAAATGTGTAGGAAAACTGCACAAATGTGAAAGAATGTCGCACATGCATGTTTCAATGCTGTGCATGTGTTTTAGGTGATAGAATTTGGGCAAAGTAGAGAGTCAATTAGGTCAAACTTGATGTTGAGAAGCTGATTGGATCTGTCGGTGGTTGATTTTGATCAATTTTATCAAGATAGGCAATATTGTAGCATGGTCACTAGTTAACCAGTCTTGAATGTAGATAATTGATAGAATCATTTGTTGAAAAATGTGATAAAACATGTTTAAAATTGATATGATAGGATAGATAGATCGATAGATCAGTTTATCAAAATCTGATAGTTTGATTATTGTTGACTTGAATAGGAGGATATTACGGATATTCTGATGTCACGGGAGAGATATCCTGTCACATAGAATCTGAGACCAGCGCTGTCAGAGATTGATAGACTGCTGATCGGAGTGTCTAGTTTGTATTACGTGATCTACACGCCCGAGATTCAGGTGAATCTCAGTATGATGACTGCCTTAGTAGAGATATGGCACTCAGAGACGAGTACCTTCCATCTTCCGATAGGGGAGATGACAGTGACCTTAGAGGATGTATATCGCATCCTTCGGCTTCCTATCATAGGAGAGTTAGTACAGTATGATCGGCATGGCAGAGTGATGGAGTGCAGAGCCATTTTTGGGGATTATGATATTGAGGATGGAGAGATCGGCTGGGAGGATATGGTTGATTTATATGACCCGCTACCAGTGGTTCTAGCAGGAGCGATTGGGGGATTTGTATGCCCTGATCGTAGGTCACACAAATTTGCAGTTGGATGGGGCCGCACACTACAACGGATGATGGACGGGACCCGATTTGCTTGGGGTGTGTGTTTATTAGCATATCTGTATCATGATTTACATCAGGTGGTGTACCATAGGGGTGCATCGTTATCAATAGGGGTGACATTGCTCCATGTATGGGCATGGAAGCATATTGCAGTTACTAGACTAGTAGCGATCAAATTCCAGGCACAGGACAGCCCTACATACATTTATACTCCTGAATTTTATCTCAGGCAAAATTGGGACATTTAGAGTTCTGGCGTTATACTTTTGATACACTAGATACAGTGACATTGAGACCCTACCTAGGTTGTGAGCCGTGGGACGATGAGAGACAGCTGGGATTTTGTTTTGAGTTGCGATGGCTTATAGGGCAGACGCCCTTTGTTTTGGAGAGACAGTTGGTGAGTCGGGTCCTGCGATAATTTGGCAGGATCTAGGGGATGCCTCAGGGAGTGACAGAGTTCGCTCATACTCATCAGGAGCAACGCGACTAGGGGCCTATGGCATCGTTTGAGATAGTGAGACAAGATTTTTTGGATATACCATTTCAGGCATGGACCATGAGGCAAATAGTTGTAGACCTTGGGATGACTTCAGATCTTGAGTAGCATTTGAGAGACTTCCCCATGCCATGATTGATAGATCCGACAGTGAGGCCACCTGAGAGAGATCCAGCACATAGATGCCGCGAGAGACTCTGAGGATGAGATAGGAGGGGATGAGGGAGAGGAGGTGGAGGTGATGGTGGAGGATATGGTGGTGGAGGAGATGGAGGGAGAGGGGATAGGGCTGGTCCACGGATGAGAGGAGGTGGTGTGAGGCAGAGGGGATTGATGCCACCCCCGACTAGACAGGGATGAAGATAGCCTCCGACACAGCTAGCACAACTAGCTACAGGAGCTCCACTATAGGTTCCAGTAGCACAGGTATAGATACCAACTGCCCCAGTATCGAGACCAGCTATATAGGTACAGGTGTCGATACAGGTAGATAAGGTACAGGATGAGGTGGATGTGTTATTAGCCCAGGGTGGAAAAATCCCTAATGACGTACAGGACGAGCAGGATGCTGAGATGCTAGATGTGGGGGCATAGGATGAGCAGGCTGAGATGGACATCGAGGGACAGGATCCCTATTTACAGAGAGATGTTGCTGAGGAGGAGCTATATATTGATTCACTGCTAGTCTGACTAGTAGTTGTATGGTAGAAAAATGACCACACTTCTATGAACCATTACATGCAAGGTTGCTCAAGAATGAGGCCTCACAAAGCGGCTCATAGCTTTCTATGCATGGAGTTGCAAGGGATTATGATGTATTTGCTCTCAGCTAGAGCTACAAGCTTGTAACCTTGCTAGTCAACCACACAATGAGAGATTCAAATGAGGACAAGGGCAAGAGTGCCAATATCCTCAAGAATCACTATGAAAATGCAATGCAATGCAAACTAGTCTATGGAAATGAAAATACAATGCAACTAAGCTATGAAAATGAAAATGCAATGCAACTAAGCTATGAAAATGAAAATGCAATGCAACTAAGCTATGAAATGGAAAGAAAAAGTGTTACAAATCCTTCCTATTAAGCTATGTGAGTTAAATTTATTGCATCAAAGGAAACTAAGCTAGATGCCATGAAAGCTAAAATGCAAGAATGAAAGACTATGAACAATAAGTTTCCAAAAGCTCTAAAAGTCTGAGGGCGACACTATTTTTGACCGTGAAGTGTCACACGACACTTCTTCTCATAGAGTGCAACACTTGTAAAGTGTCGCGCGACATGGTGCCCTAGACTAAAAGTTGAAAATTTAAAATGTGTTTAAATGCAATAAATGCTCATTAAATGTTCAAACAAGGGCAAGTTTTTGAAAACATACTGGGGGACCATAATGCAGAGGACGGTTGTGCAACTGAGAGTGCTCAAATCGGTGTTTGTGGATGGGAACTCCTACTGGTTGAGCCATTGCTATCTCTTAGAGCTCTAGATGTAGCAGCTCCAGATTACTATAGCAGTGAGAGACTAGCAGCTACTAGATCTAAGAGCGGAGTGAGATTAGCAGATAGCTGATCTCAGGGTAGAGATAGCACGGTGTGAGGCAGCGGCACAGGTAGATGCACTAGAAATCCAATGGGAGGCAGCGAGAGCTACATATTATCATGGACTCTACCTCCAGGCTATTCCAGAGAGTCAGAGGGCGCCGTCATATTCTCAGAGGGCAGGGGCATCAAATATGGTACTTGATAGGAGAGCGATGCCCCCTCCACCACCATGAGCACCTCATGAGGGTGGTAGCGAGTCCTAGGGTTAGGTCTTAGGTTGATAGATGTTTAGACATATCTTGAGATATTGATCTAGATTTTGGGATCCCATATTGTATATGACATTGATTTATATATGAGATTACTGGATTTTTGATATAGCATGTGTATTTGTCTCACTTGTGATGGATGTATCAGTGTATGTATATTGTCTTGTCATTTTGCTCAAAATGTGGATGTATATGCTCATGTATATTCTCTCTCATAGATGTGTGTTTGATTCTCATAGACTCATGTTGCTGAAAATGACAGTTGTGATATAGATGTGATGATATGATTAACCCCTTGTGATGAATAGGAACAGGTTGTGATGTGAAAGACAAAGAGTGAAAGACATGATCGAGAAGAAGGAAAAAGATGAGCGCAGTTGACTGACAGGTCCACGTAAGATGAAAAGGAGAGCTCTCTCCATATGCGAGATGCAAAAACTAAACTATGATGAACCTAAGAATGCAAGCTACTATGAAAGTGGTTGACTTGCAAGGTCACAACGCCTATAGACATCTAATTATCATCATCAAGCGTTATTGGTAGTGTCGTAAGATCATACAATGCACACTAGCATAACTATGTGGATATGAATATGATCTTTATCAGATAGAAATATGGAAATCCCACCTAGGCATCAAAGACACGGAGGTCAAGATGACTAATGCAGTGAGATTACCTAAGTTTGATATGGCGAGATTATGCTTGTATCAAGACACATGAAAGTCAGGATAACTAGAAGCATGCACTCACATAACAGTCAAGGATAATACCTTGTCAATCCCTAGTGTCAAGTAGGACTAGCATAAATGCTCATGACAGTTAGGATCAACAAAATATACCCACAAGCAAATAAAGAAATAAAACATGTTCTCATACCCTCAGTCTTCCAGCTATGCATCATCGAAAACTTCTCAGGGAGAGACCACTCATCAAAGAAATCCTCATAGATAGCACACAAAGAAAAATAAATTCAACATATCTCAACGAGTTGATTGTTTAAGTGCGTGTGTGTCGGTCATAGAGTCAAACTCTGGTTATCAAATTTTCTAATGAGCGATGTCGCATCATACTAGACTGTTGGGTAAGACATCTGATAAGTGTTAAGAAACACTCGACGCAAGGGTAGTGTTGAGAAACATTATTTGGGGTGGTGTTGAAAAACACCTGTTGTGAAATGCCCCAAGAGACAAATGCACCTAAAGGACCTATGCGAACAATTATGCCCCCTAGACAAAGATATAGACCAATTCCAGACCAAGTCAAATAAGGTCAAGGCATGATGGAGAAAGGTTCAGTGTCAAGGATGCATGCTAAACAAATAGGAGTGCAAAGGCCTCAAGTAGCGTCCATTTTTTAGGTTTTCACCACTTGGAATCTTTTTTATTTATTTATATTTTTGCTACCAAGGCGCCTGTTTCCAGGTTTTCACCAAGGCACTTTTTTATTTTTTTGAATTTTTGAATTTTTTGATTTTTTTTGTATTTTTTCATGACTTTTTATGCTTTTTAGGATTTTTTCAGCATCATATATCAATTTTTTTGGTATTTTTTTCAGGATCATAAAATATGTACAAAGGATGCCCCCAGACAGAAACAGGCATCAAGGATAGAACTTCTTGAGGTGCAAAATGTTGATGGGATCAGGGAGCTGTTCTCCATCTGGATCTAACAGTAAATATGCACCTATACCAAAAGTAGCTGTGATGACATATGGTCCAAGCCAATTGGGTTCGAACTTACCCTTTTGTTCTCTGTATTGTTGGTTCTTAGGATTCTCTCGCAAAACAAGATCTCCTACTTGAAACTCTCTAAGATGAACCTTCTTGTTGAATGCTTTGGACATACGCTTCTGATACACTCTCATATGATCAAATGAAGTCTTACGCTTCTCATCTAGAAGTTCTAGTTCCCCTAACCTCATGGTGCGATAATCCTCATCTGTTATTAATCCTTTGAGTGAGACTCTAAGTGAAGGTATCTCTACTTCTAAAGACAATACCGCTTCAGCGCCATAGGTAAGAGCAAAAGGAGTAGCTCTTATAGGTGTACGAATGCTAGTTCTGTAAGCCCATAGTGCGGGATTGATTTGCAAGTGCCAATCCCTACCATTCTTGTGCACTGTCCTATGAAGAATCTTAAGGATGGTTTTATTGGAAGCCTCTGCCTATCCATTTCCCTATGGAAAGTAAATGGAGGACCAATGTTGCTTGATTTTAAACTTTTTGCATAAATGCTTTAGGTCCTTATTCTTGAATTGACCTCCATTATCAGTGATAATCTCAGAAGGTACTCCAAATCGGCAAATAATATGATTCAAGATGAACAAAGAGATAGTCTTCCCTGAAGCTACAGAAAGTGGCACGGCTTCCACCCATTTTGTGAAGTAGTCAGTAGCAGTAATAATGAACTTATGTCCACCTGATGAGTTGGGGTGAATCTTCCTAACTAGATCAAAGGCCCAGCGCTGAAAATGCCAATGAGAAATGGAAGGGATCAGCTCCCTACCTGGAGCTTGAATCAGGTTTCCATGTTTTGGACATTTTTCACAAGACTTAGCAAAGGCTACTGCGTCTATCTACATTATGGGCCAATAATACCTTGCCCTAAGCAACCTTTGGGCCATGGCAAGACCGTTGGAATGTCCACCACAAATGCCCTCGTAGATGTCAGCTAACGCTTGGTCAGATTCCTCCTTTTCCAAGCACCTAAGGAGTGTCCCATCTAAACCCCTCCTATATAAATCACTAGAGATAAGGGTGTGGCGGGAGGCATTGCGGACAAGGTTTCAGCGTTCAGAATGGTTGAACGTGTCATGGATGATGCCATCATGGAGATATGAATAGATAGCACCATATCAAGAAGATTCGTGGGTGACAAGGGTACAAATGACATGGCTTTCAGATGAGTCAAATATGGGATGGTGTAGCTCTTCCACCAGGAATTCAAATCTTGATTCATGTTGTTCCAACTGAAGGAGTGAAGCTAATGTGGCCATAGCATCTGTAGCTTTGTTCTCTGTCCTAGGGATCTGTTGAAATGTCACAAATGTAAAGTAATGCCTCAATGATTCAACCATCTTTTTGTAAGGTACCAATTTATCATCCTTAGTTTGATACTCCTCATTAACTTGGTTGATAATTAGTTGTGAATCCCCAAAGACATGTAATTCTATTATGTTCCATTCTATAGCCATTTTCAATCCATTGGTCAAAGCTTCATATTCGGCAACATTATTTGTACATGGGAATAAAAGTTTGTAAGACTTTGGAATGTTGTACCCATGTGGAGAGACAAATAATACTCCAGCACCTGATCCATTTTGCATGTGGGAACCATCAAAGAACATCTTCCAAGTGCGAGTAGTCATATACAGTATGTGTTCATCTGGGAACTCTACCTGAATAGACATACTATCCTTAACTGGGAAATCAACTAATTGATCAGCAATAGCTTGCCCCTTTATGGCCTTTCTCTCAACGTACTCTATATCAAATTCAGTCAAAACCATCATCCACTTAGCAAGTCTACCCGTGAGAGCAGCCTTACTAAGCAAGTACTTAAGAGGATCAATTTTTGCAACCAAATGTATAGTATGAGCTAGCATATAGTGTCGCAACTTTTGGGAAGAAAACACTACTGCCAGACAAGACTTTTCAATGCTATTATAATTGATCTCATAAGATACTAGGGTACGACTAATGTAGTAAATAGCCCTTTCTTTCCCAGTATCATCTCATTGAGCCAACAATGCCCCTAAGGAAGACTCTGTTGCTGAAATGTATAAAATTAATGGTTTCCCAGGAATAGGCGGCATCAAAATTGGAGGATTAGCCAAGTATTGTTTGATTTGATCTAGGCTCTTTTGGCATTCCTCATTCCACACACAAGAAGCACCCTTATGCAATGTCTTATTAAAAGGTTGTGCTCTATCTACAAGCTAAGAAATAAACCTCCCGATCGACTGAAGACGTCCCTGAAGACTTCTCATTTGACTGATATTTCTTGGAGGTGGCATATCTAATATAGCTTGGACCTTTTTGGCATCAACCTCTATTCCTTTTGCTGAAATTATGAATCCTAGGAGTTTACCTGAGGCAACTCCAAATGCACACTTTTTTGGATTCAATCTAAGCTAAAACTGTGCCATGTGATCTAGAATGACTTCCAGATCATTGAGGTGTGTGTCCCATTTTCTAGATTTAGCCAAGGTATCATCCACATAATCTTCCATGTTCTTATGCATCATATCATAAAAAATTGTGGTCATAGCTCGTTGGTATGTTGCTCCTGCATTCTTTAGGCCAAATGGCATGACGTTCCAACAATAGGTTCCCCATGCACATGTGAAGGCTATTTTCTCTTGATCTTTAGGAGCTATTTTTATTTGGTTATATTTGGAAAACCCATCCATTAAGGAATATATCTCATAACCCGCCGTCATATCCACTATCATGTCTATGTTTGGGAGTGGAAAGTCATCCTTTGGGCATGCTTTGTTGAGGTCTCTGAAGTCTGTGCAAATGTGAATGGACCCATCATGTTTTGAAACTGGAACAATATTGGAGATCCACTCAGCATAGTCGATAGCTCGAATGAATCCTGCGCGTAAGAGCTTTTCTAATTCAGCCTTAACAAGAAGAGCTATATGAGGGTGCATTTTCCTCAACTTTTGTTTGACTGATTTTATTCCTGGAGCTATAGATAGATGATGCATAATAAGATCAGTGTCAAGCCCTGGCATATCAGAATATGTCCAAGCAAAGTTGACTTTCTTCTTTTGCAAAAACTTTGTATATGCCTCTTTTTCTTCAATTGATAGAGATTGAGCAAGGTGCACTATTTGGGGAGCCTCTTCTATATTCAAATTCACTGGTTGCGTAGGCTCAATAAGAACTGATGACCTGTCTTGGAAGTAACTTGGCAAGTTATTAAGTACCCCATCCTTAGGTGCCTCAAAGAGGTTTTCACCCTCAGATATGTCTTTTCTTTTTACTATTTTTGGTTCTGATACCACCACAAGGTGGTTTTCGCCATCAGACCTATTTTCTTTTTTTCTTTTTCTTTTACTTTTAGACTAAGGTACTTAATATCAGGCTCCATCATACTTGTTGTCGGTTCGCTGGTGGAAGAGACTACAGGTTCAAGAGCATTTAGATAACAGGCAATTTCACAGTCATTCTAAAAGTTTAAGAGCTGAGGTTCTTGGTGATATTGAGACCAATCAATTAGGTGGAAATGAATAAGGGGTAGGTCAATGACTGGTTCAACATTATTTATGCGGAAGGTGTTACCTCTGGTGACCATACAATTGGGATTCATCAAGTCACCTCCTAAGATACCTGAGTCAGGATTTGTCCTATCAAACAAAGCGTCATCCACTAAGGCAATTTGAGGAGTCCAATCCTCCAGTCCTACACTAGGCTCATTGGTCACATCAGGTTGAGTACTATAAGTATGGACAACATCCATGTCCAAATCAACTATTGCATCTGAAAGTGAGTCCCATTCATACTCATGTGAGTCTGTCTCTGAATCATTGTTTGGGCCTCGTGATGTAGAAGCCTCAAGGTTAGGAAAGGTTTCCCTTTCTCTAGCACTAGCATTGTTGCTATCTGTCGCAGCCAGGATAGCAACACTTTCCATTGTCAATCTAGCATTCATATAGTCACTATCCGTTGCAGTTGGGATAGTAGGACTATCAATTGTCAAATCTTTTAAATCTCCCCAAAGGAGATTTGTTGAAGGCACCCAATCATTAGACATGTCTTGCTAATTAGAGAGATTAGGTGTGTAGTTTGAGTCATTGTCACTATTTTTCGCAGCTGAGACAGGGACACTTTTTTGTTTCTTATTTTCAAAACCTAAGCCAACTATTGACTTATTCCTTCATCCAAAAAGGGCATGGTTAAGAGGTTCAACCCTAGCATCCAGCCTATGACTAAGGGGACCTTGTCCTGGATAACCTATATTCTTGACCAATGTATACCCTCTCCCATAAGTTCTAGGGGAAGGTGCAAAATTCTCATTATGTAGGTATTTATCTTCTCGATAAATCTAGTCCCTAACGGCAACCTCTTCTTTTTCTTCTTGAATCGGAACTGAGGATTCCATAAACTTATCGAACAATGTCATGGCTAAAGACGAGGGCTTCATTTCTTGAGAAGGTTTGCCATAAGACCTAGGGGAAATTGGCAATTTTGTAAATGAGTCCAATTTGTAATCTCCCATACCAAGATCTATGGTCTTGAATTTATTCTTGCATTGCTCAAATGCAGTATCAAAAGTGTTAGCCTCCCTATTCAAAGGAATGTGAGACCCTGCTGAAATTGTGTTGACTAACAGTGTGCTGTCTCCAGGTATACAGACTTCTATTCCATTGTAAGGGAACTTTACACACTGATGATAAGTAGATAGAACTACTTGCATCTCATGTATCCATGGTCTACCTAACAAAATATTGTAAGCCAAAAGACCGACATCAACAATCTGGAACAAAATATCCTTCTCTACATGACCAATTCGGATAGGAAGAACAACCAATCCTTTAGAACTACGTTCTGCTTCATCATAAGCCTTGATAGTTATCTTCTTCCTTGTATCAATGACTTCTTCTGAATAACCCAAGGCCTTCAATAAGCTCAAAGAACAAATATTAAGCCCGACACCCCCATCTATCAACACGCGCCTGACACGGGTCTTGTGGATCATAACCTCTATATGAAGGGCCAAATTGTGTGGGTGGCTTAATGACTTGTCATCTTCCTCTGAGAATGTAAGGTAGTGAGGGCTAGCCAAGTGGTTGACCATATTCTGGAATTGATCTACATCTATATTATTAGGGACATTAGCCATTCGCAAGGCATCCTTAAGGACACGCTTGTGCTTAGGGGACAATTCCAAAAGCTCAAAGATTGAAATCTGTGCTGGTGTACATTGTAATTGGTTGACAAGATTATAATTCAACTAAGGACCAACAACAGATTTTGGAAGAACACCCTTTGACACTGGCTGGTTAGACTTACTAGAGTTAGGAACTCTAATAATGATGGGACCTTGAGCTTGGCTTCTAGTAACAACATTAAGAGGTTGGGACATCCTTCGTGAGTGAGGACCTCTTAGCACCACAACGGGTCTTTCATCAGGCATAGGAGTTGAGTCCACATCATATCCATAAGGGTCTTTTCCTCGCATCATGTTGACATTATCATCAGCCACTTCAAGCATGTTAATAACATTTTCAGCATTTGTATAAGTGTAGTTGATAGTAGCCTTGCCATTCTTGTTGTTAGAATTCTCTCCTTTCTCATATTTGGGCAAGGGTTCTTTAAAGGCTTTCTGATCCGCATTAGTGGTTAGACCATCAACTTGTAATTTATTACTCTCAATAAGGTCTTGAACAAGATGCTTAAGTCTAAAACAATTTTCTATATCATGTCCAATTCCATTGTGGAAGACACAAAAGGCCTTCTCATCCCACCAATGAGGTTTAGGATCTAGTATGAGATGCTTGTTAGGATCCTAAGGTTGTGCCAAATTATGAGCAATTAATGTCTTGAAAATGTCTGCATATGAATCCCCAAGTTTGGTAAATTGCCTCTTTTCCTTTTTAGGTCTCCCTTGATACTTGGGTTTATTCTCTTGTTGTCCTGAAGATGTTTGTAGCTTCATGGCTTGAACTGCATGAGAGAGATTAAGAACTCCTTCATTATTAGGTTGTGATGAGTCAACAACTCCGTCATTGACCACCTGCTTATTCTTATTCCAATAAGAGTTCTTTTTGTCCTTATGACCATTATTGTTGTTGTTTTGGCTATTGTTGTTGTTAGTTGATTTAGCCAAAATTCCTTGTTCTTTTAGGACATCCTCTATGTGACATGCCACTTCTACCATGGTGTCAAAAGAGTTAAATGGGATCTTCCTGACCTCATACCTTAGCTCTGGTATTAAATTGCTCACAATGATGTCTATTCTTTCTTCCTCAGGAATTGTCCTAGGATACTTTGAGCATAACCATCTCCATCTTTGCAAGAAGGTGACAAAAGGTTCTCCTTGATTTTGTTTGAGTTTGCACAAATCAAGCATTGTGACCGACCTTGACAGATTATAAGAAAAATGTTGAACAAATCTTTGGACAAGTTCCTTGAATGTCTTTACTGGAGGAGTAAGGTTGGTGAACCACTCCATGGCTTGACCCTTGAGACTCCTTGGAAATAATCTCATCAAGTAGGAGTCTTCATGGTGAAAAGAAAAGCTCATTATGTAGAACTGTCGAACATGGTCATGAGGGTCACCAATGCCATCATATTTGTCATAGGTTGGAAACTCCACTTTCTTAGGGAACTCAACCAACACCACACTCTTGTCAATTGGGTTGGGGCATATGGAGTCCAAATTAAACGTGCTCTTAGGAGCCCTCATCTTTTCTATATCTTTTTGCATTTGCATGATTACCTCATTGGTTGAAGGATTCTATTTCTTAATCTTTTGGTGGACATCAAAATTTTAGGGGACCTTAGCACCTTTGTTGATAAGGCTTTCTAGGAATTGATCCTTGTTTTGTTCTACATATCTTTCCACATATGCTTGAAAGGATGGTTCTTGTTGCATAGTCATAAAATCCATTTTATCAAAGTTGGTATAACTTCCTCCATGTTGTGATCCATGATGTGCTTGTTGGGAGGGCTACTTTGAATGCCTATGAGGTGATCGTCTCCTATGATGATCATATCTTGAAGCCCTTCTTCCTCTAGGACTTGGGGACCATGAGGGTGTCCTTGATCTTCTTCTAGGACTTGGTGAAGGGGTAGATGGGGGTGAGTTGGTCCCACTATTGGTACCCCTCCTATTGAATCTACTTTGGAGTTGTTGTGCATAGAGTCTATCTTCTTCTTCTTGAGTGACTCTCTTCCTTATGTCTAATAATGCACGTTCCTCTTCTTCTAGTTGTCTAAATTTCTCCTTTTTAGCAGCTTGTTCATCCAAATAGGCTTGCTTCTCCCTCTCAATGCTTTTTAATATTGTATTTGCATATCGAGAGGTATCTTTAAGTGGAGAGGATGGTCTTGAATGCCTTATTGTGTTGGCTGTGTTGATGTGGTGGTCACTAGATTCATTGTTCTGGTCCTCATGTTGTGACCCTGAATCTGAGTGAGTTTTCTTATAATGTCTCTCAGCTCGTTGGTGGGCATCAAAATATCTCACGTTGTTGGGAGGTGACCTGGGTGGACTAGCATGAGAAGAACCACCATACTCTCTCCTATGCCGTTGGAAGATATCCTCAAGAGTTTGATTCATGGCTTCTCTTTGTTGTCGAGTGAAAGTGTAACTCATGTCCATACTTGATGAAAGTGGTGCTAAAGAGGTGCTTACTTCACTAGGATTACCCTTTGGATTAAAGCAAACCTCAGATTCACTCTTAGGAGATTGATAAAAAATAGGTCCTTTTCCCTTATGCTGTTGACGAGTCTTGACTGGTGGTAACTGATTAAACACAACAGGGGGTCGCTTCCCTTGATTGACTTGGTACCTTGTGGTAACTGACATGAAAGAAAATGACTCTTAATGATAAGATGACCTCTCAAAGTGTCAACACCAAACTAGGATAATTGAAGTTCTCCATTGTCCAAAATCAAATGAAAAGATAGAAAAAGGGGCTTTACCAACATTGTCAAAGAGGTGCTTTAAATCAGAGGGTGACTACCCTTGCACTTTTGAACCAGGAGGTTGGACTAGGCCAAAATATAATTAAAATTGAGATAAAAATGATTTGGACAATAAGAGTACTAATATTCTCCAAGAATGTAGCTAACAATCTTAGAGATAAACTTTCTCACTAAGAATATCTTGCTAACTTGACAATTATTTTCAAAGTGACCTTGTAGATCAATTGATGCTATCCCTAGAGAGAAAAAATTAGAAATTTAGAGTCAAGATAGGTCTCTAACAATAGAGCAAGAAACCTACTCCAAGACCTATCCTGACTACCGGTGACTGAGACTAACTAAAACTGAAAATACAATAAAAACTTCTCAGGCGACACTTTCCAGGAAAGCAAGATGACAATTTAGATTAGGGTGCCACTTCGCCTTAAGATAGGCGATAGTTTTAATTGTAGGTGACACTTTGCTTTCAGACGGGCGACAGTTTCTAGGCAGTGAGCGCGCCACTTTCCGCCAAGCATGACGACAGTTGTGCAGGGGTGAATTGTCGCGCGATAATTCTCAGAACAAAAAGTGACACTGTTTCAGTATCGTACGACTCTTTGACCAGTGGAGTTGAAAATCTCAGTTTTAAGGCTTGTTTGTTCAAAATTTTTGGTCTAAAGGTTGATTTTTCAATTTTGATCACAACAACAACAGTAAAGTTACAGGTTTGCAAATAGTACGGGATCAAATGTGTCTTCAAGCACTTGAAACAAGGGCAAAGGCAACCTTGCCAAGACAAACACTTGTGATATCAAAAATGAAAAAGCACCTTATGAATGCTACCGATTGTTCATATGTTGAGAATGTTTACACTGGTATCACACAATCGAAGACAGTTCAAACAATATCTACCTACAAGACAAGGCTCAATACTTACCAACTTAGCCCACAACTTGATGTTCCCTCGCCTCACACAAAGTGGTTACCCACAATAGATGTTGGCTTTGTCATGGAAGTGCCAAAGACACAACCAAAGGAACACATATGGTGAGTATCTTAAGGTGATCCAGGTTGTTCCACTTGGATCAATCCTTGCACTAAGAAGATAAGTGACTAAAATAAGGTGGCTTCTATCTATGGTTCTTAATAAGGATTTCCGTTCATAACACCCCTCTTGCTCCTCAAAGAGGACTCGGACCTCGCGGCCTCAAGAGTACCTTAAGCATTCTTGTTCAATGTTTTCTCCATGGTCACAATCCCATGAGCTACTCACATCAAATGAAGACAAGTGTTATGTCTACCAAAGTTTTTGGTGTCCTTGATAGCCTTGAGATTATAGTGAGTTGGAATCACTTGCCACCAAGGAAAATGATGACAAGGTTGTCCCCACTTAAGTCATTCCTCTTGATTTCTCAAGAGTAGGCCTGCTAAAGGATTCTTAAACTAAACAAAAATAGATAATTTTTGAGGTTCAAGGTTTTTGGTTCACCTCAAGGGTGAAGAGCATACTCCCCTATCTCAAAAACTTCTCCCAAACACACCAAGCAAATAGATTCAATTAATCCCTTGCTTCCAAAACCTTAAGATGGGTCAAGATTTTCTGATTCACCTAAAGGTGAAGAGCATACTTCTCCTACCACCTCAAAATCTCTTTCACAAGGTATTAAAGTTCCTAATACAATTAATGAATGCCACACTTGAAAGGAAATAAATCACAAGCAAAATTTTTATTTTTTTTGTTTTTATGCTTTTTGGGCAGCCCTGCAAAAAATGTTAGTAGCCCTCTTTGACATGCAATTTTTGGCAAATTTCTTAAGCAAAGGCACCTACAACCACAACTAGTTAGGCCCACAAGGTTAGCAAAATCTAAAATCTAAATGAAATATGCAAGATTCCAAATGAAATATGCAAGCTAACTCTGTCTAATTGAAGTAAATGAAAGAAACAACAAGCTAATCAAGTCTAAATTCAGCCAAAAGGATTCACTGTCGGGTACAGGTGACACTATGATTAGCAGGATTATTGCGTGACACTTCTCCGCATAATAGTGTGACAGTTCACCCGATAGTAGACGACAGTTCGCTCGAAGACAGACGACACTTTCTGCCAAAGCGGGTGACACTTTTAACTGGTAAAGTGTCGTGCCACTATACAAAGAACTATCGCATGACACTACCAAAGTGTCGCATGACACTCTGAGACAGAAAAACCAGAGCCTGAAAACAAAGTCAAAAATTGATGAATTTTTTTGTGAAAATGCAAAAAATAAAGGACAAAGTTAATCTACTCTGCCCCACGGTGGGTGCCAAAAATGTATGGTAGAAAAATGACCACACTTCTATGAACCATTACATGCAAGGTTGCTCAAGAATGAGGCCTCACAAAGCGGCTCATAGCTCTCTATGAATGGAGTTGCAAGGGACTATGATGTATTTGCTCTCAGCTAGAGCTAAAAGCTTGTAACCTTGCTAGTCAACCACACAATGAGAGATTCGAATGAGGACAAGGGCAAGAGTGCCAATATCCTCAAGAATCACTATGAAAATGCAATGCAATACAAACTAGTCTATGAAAATGAAAATGCAATGCAACTAAGCTATGAAAATGAAAATGCAATGCAACTAAGCTATGAAATGGAAAGAACAAGTGTTACAAATCCTTCCTATTAAGCTATGTGAGTTAAATCTATTGCATCAAAGGAAACTAAGCTAGATGCCATGAAAGCTAAAATGCAAGAATGAAAGACTAAGAATAATAAGTTTCCAAAAGCTCCAAAAGTCTCCAAGAATTCCTGCAGCATAAGATTAGTATTCAAAACATGGGCTCCTAAAATGAGAAGAGAGCTCTTCTTTTATAGGAAATGAGAAAGAATGGACCATGGAGATTAAGAGGCAAAAGGGCTTAATCAGCGGTGGAGGTTGAAAGAGGAGCAATCCATGTGCACAAGTATCCTCCAATGAGAGTGAAGTGTTGACTTTTGAGCCTCATGTGAGACAAAAAATACTTTTTTCTTTTTGTGAAATAAGAATAATGCTTTATTTGTGCAACTTAGGATAAGAGGAAAAGTGGGGCTTTTTATTTAATCAAAAGGGGAGGAAATATTCCTTTTAATTAAATAAAGACTTAGGATAAATGGTTAGCCCAAGGATAAAAATCCAATATATGATCGAAATTAAGATTTGATCAAGAAATTGATAATGTTGAGAATATTGATTATTGATAAAAATGATTCAGGGTTGATAAATCAAATAAATGGGGCCCAAAGTCTAGGCGACCATTTTTGGGTGCATACAGTAGTTACACAGGTACAGGTAGACCGGGTTCCTGGTCTTGAGAGATGGATAGAGAGGATGGATAGGCAGATGGGAGTGTTGAGAGCTGAGTGGGATGCAGCGATAGAGAGACTCAGGGAGTCAGAGATGTTATTAGATGAGCTGCAGTAGATAGAGGAGTTGGGTCCTCATGGAGATAGCTTGAGAGCCATGATACGTGCTAGGAAGGAGATATCCTACTGGTGAGAGGCTTATAGATAGGCGGTCCTGAGGGATCAGTGGATAGGGAGCTACAAAGAGAGCTCAGTGACTATCAGGACAACAATATATGATAGACAGGCACCAGCTGGTAGTGGAGGGGTATCATCACACCCTCTGAGAGCACCCACAGGGTCAGGAGATCAGGGCAGATCCTCAGGAGTAGGTGGTTCAGCATCTCGGGGCCTCATTGCATCACGAAGATAGTGACAGACAGAGTCTGGAGGGAGTGGGTCATAGATACCACTTGTATACACATACTTGTATTATTATGTTTCATTGTGTTATTGACTTGATAGACATTGACTGTGGACACATTGTTATTGAGTATATATCATTGGACATTTGGACAATTTTGTTGTTTTATGGACTTTATATGATGGACTCTATATGATTGATTCTATATTTACAGTGATGCAGTTCTATCATGATTTGCTTTGATGGTTTTATATACATGTGCGTACTGACATATACAGGATGTGATGATTTACTTTAATATGCATAGAATGTATGTCTTAGAGTGCAAAAATGCTTTATAGTCTATTTGATATATTTGATGCTTAATGGTTAATAATCTAATATATGATGATACAAATGCATGTCCTTAATGATGTTTACTAATGCTATGTGATTATCAATGCAATGATGTGAACAATGTGGATAATGGATAAGGAATGGATACGAAATGAATGATATAATAGACAATAAATGCATGATGATATAATACACGTAATGGATAATAAATGACAGTGTAATGCAAATGATATCTAATGTAATAAATGATAATGTACCTAAGATGATTGAATATAATAACTGATAACATGATAAAAGAAAATGAGATGAAATGATAGCTATAATAAATGATGAAATTATATACAAATGAACACTCCTAATGAAGATAATACATGTCTCTAAATGATTAAGTGCAAAATGTTAAAATGCAAAAAGTCTTAATATTTTTTGTTGTCCAAATGTCCTCAACTTGAAATAAAAATGTTTTTGACACAAGAAGAATGGACTAGGAGAAATAGATAACCTAATGAGAAAGATAACCTATAAATCTCTATAAAAGGAGCACTGATATGCAATTCATGAGATGGTAAAAATGCAATCCAAAAGGAAATATGAAATGAGTATCTCCACAACTTCATGTAACATCTTAGAACTTCATAATAAGTGGAATTTGATTTTCATCATTGAGCTCGTTATGTTGCAAGAAGATGCAAGCATCATGGTATAATTAAACCAGGATGACCTAAGCACTTCTTGCATGGAGTTTAATGTAGCAAACTTGACAAGCATCTAGGTATAATTGAACCGAGATGACCTGAGTTTCATTTGCATAATAGACAAGGAATATTCCCCCCCTCCATTGGGGAACAAATATTTGAAGTCGAGGTATGTGATGGCGTATCACCATAAATAGCATTGGTAGAACAACATGATTTGTATGTTGTTAATACTATTAAACTGATGAGGGAACTTATACACAGACACCCCAATTACATTGTTCCTTTGATTTCATTGGAAAATACTCCACAAACAACAATCAAAGAAAATACCATGCCCCATCCCGACTATTCTCATCAATGACATATGGGAGTTTCAAACTCATGTCAAAGATATCCCAGAATAGCATAGGAAACATGATAACAATAAAATCCAGATATGAATGCATAATTTACAACAAATCATTCTAACATGCCTATCATGAATATACATTTTTTTTTGCCAAAAGATAGTGTAAGATATAGTGATCAGTTGAAGTGATGATGTATAGTCAAGATTCGATAGATAAACAGTCATGTTTCGAAGGATATATCATAGATTTTGATTCATCATAAAGATATCATTGTGAAAGAATGTTTGATTATGTTCGCTTTGTCTGGTGAAAATACTCCATTGTGTCCTCTAAGAGTCATGACTATCATAGATCCACTTCCTGAACTAGGTCGAGGACATGCCCCCAGCTAGGTGATGGACTGACTTATTATGGATGAAGAAAGATGCAACAAGACTAAGATGAAGACCATGACAAATGATCAAGCTATGATGGGGTTTTATTATGGTAGATACAATGGATGGTGTATGAACTAGCCATTTTATTATGATATGTACATGGCGAGTATGGGGACTGACTAGCCATTTTAGTGGATATATATAATGAATGAATAGACTAGAAGAAACCTAATAGATAAAGGAGCTAACTTGAGACACATGGCACCTGTTTCTAGGTTTTCACCATATGCTTTTATTGCAATTTTCTTTTGGTTTTTTTTTTTAATAATTTTTTGTATTTACAAAATATATACATAGCCCTTGCATTGGGATTTCAAGGATAGAACTTCTTGAAATGGATACTGTTAAGAGGTTCATCCAAAGGATCTCCCTCAGGTTTGGACAATTGATAAGCCCCAGAACCATAAACTGCTGTAACTACAAAAGGACCTAACCAATTGGGTTCAAACTTGCCCTTCTTTTCACGATGCAATTGATTCTTTGGATTTTCGTGAAGGACTAAGTCACCCAGTTGAAAGTCTTTGATCTTTACCTTGCTGTTATATTGATGAGACATACGCTACTGATAGACTTTCAAATGATCATAAGCTCTCTGACGGCGTTCATCCAGCAGTTCTAGTTCAGTCAACCGTGCAACTCTATAGTCTTCATCAGGAATCAAATCTTTGAGAGTGACATGAAGTGAAGGCAACTCGACCTCGAGGGGCAAGACTGCTTTGAATCCATAGACAAGGGAGTATGGGGTGGCTCCAGTAGGAGTACAGATGGAGGTTCAGTAAGCCCATAAGGCTGGATTCAGTTGGATATGCCAGTCATGACCAACGTCATTGATAGTCTTTTGTAGAATTTTAACAATAGTTTTATTTGACACCTCAGCTTGGCCATTTCCTTGGGGATAGTATATGGTGGAATAGTTATGGGTGATATGGAATTTTGTGCATAGTTCATCCATGTCCTGATTTTGAAACTGTTTCCCATGATCAGTAATGAGATACATAGGTATACCATATCTACAAATGATATAATTTAAGATAAACATGGATATTTGTTTCCCTGTGGTGGTAATCAATGGAATGGCCTCAATCCATTTAGTAAAGTATTTTGTTGCAGTGAGAATCCATTTGTGACCATTGGAAGATGAAGGGTTGATAGTACCCACGAGGTCGAGCCCCCACCGACTGAATGGCAAGGTAGTTGTAAAAGGATGTAACTCTTGTGCTGGAGCATGAATAAGGTTTCCATGTATCTGACATTTCTTACATGCCCTGGAAAAATGAAAGGAATATATTTCCATGGTAGGCTAATAATAACCCATACACATGAGTTTCTTAGCCAAAGAGGGACCACTCAAATGTGTCCCACAAATACCCTCATGTACGTCTCATAAGGAAGTTTGAGCTTCATCATGCTTGAGACATCATAGGAGAGTAGAGTCAAGACCTCGCCGATAAAGGGTATTAGATATTAGGACATAGCGGGAGGCTTGGCAGAGAAAAGTTCATTTTTGATTTTGGGACAAGTTAGGGGGTAGGATGTCATTTTTTAGATAAGAATAAATTTTTCCATAGATTTGGGAGTCATGTCCAATTAGATAACATATAATACTCGTATTAGGATCATCATATGCAGGACAAGTCAGGGATTTCACCAAGAAATCAAAATGGACCTTGGTATCTTATGTATCAAACAAAGAAGCAATCGTTGCCATTACATCGGCAACCTTGTTATCATGCCGAGGAATCTACTCAAAAGTGATGACTGAGAAATATTGTTTGAAGTCATCAACCATACGTTTATATGGTAATAAATTATCATCTTAAGTCTGATAATCATCATTAACCTGGTTTATAATCAACTAAGAATCCCCATAGACATTTATTTCAGTTACTTTCCATTGTAAAGCCATCTTTAACCGAATTAGCAAGGCTTCATATTCTGCTACATTGTTGGTGCAAGGAAAGAGTAGTTTGTAAGATTTCAGAATTGTGTATCCTTGTGGTGTGACAAAAAGAATACCAGCTCCAAAACCCTGTTGAGTATACGATCCATCAAAATATAGTTGTCATGTTTGTGTGGATAAAGCCAAGATGTGTGCATCAAGAAACTCTGTATGTATAGGTTGGTCATCTGTTAATGGAGCATCTACTAGTTGATCTGCTATCACTTGACCTTTGATAGCCTTCCTGTCTACATATTCAATATCAAATTCACTAAGTAGCATGACCCACTTAGCCAATCTTCCTATCAATGCCATTTTGCTTAATAGATACTTTAAAGGATCAATCTTTGCGATGAACTAGATTGAATGTGACAAAATGTAATGTCACCACTTTTGTGATGAAAAAACAACGACTAGACATGCTCTTTCTATAGGTGAATAGTTTAGCTCATATCCCACTAGGGTACGACTGATATGATAGATGGCTTTTTCTTTTCCTTCATGATCTTGCTAAGTCAGTAGAGCACCTAGTGAAATTGCCATAGCTAAAATGTAGAGTAAGAGTGGCTTGCCTGAAATTGGTGACATCAGAGTTGGAGGATTTTCCAGATATTACTTGATTTTATTGAAAGTTTCTTCACACTGATCATCCCATTGGAATAAGATATTTTTATGCAACAAATATTGAAAGGGATGACTTCGATCTGCTAGTTGAGAAACAAATCTTCGGATGGATTGGAGACATCCTTGCAAGGATCTTAACTGACTGATGTTAGTGGGGGAAGCCATCTCCATTATTGCTTTAACCTTTTCTAGATCTACTTCGATTCCTTTGGCTGAGACAATGTACCCTAACAGTTTATTGGATGTGACACCAAATGCACATTTCTTTGGATTGAGTCGAATCTGATACTTTTCCATCTGGGTGAATATTCTATCCAATACTCTCAAATGACCAGCTCTGTCTTTGGATTTTGCTAAAATGTCGTCAACATAATCTTCCATAATGGTGTGCATCACATCATGAAAGATTGTGGTCATTGCTCTTTGGTAAGTTGCTCCAACATTTTTGAGGCCAAAAGGCATCACATTCTAGTAGTATGTACCCCATGGACAAGTAAAAGAAGTCTTTTCTTGGTCTTCTGGTGCAATCTTGATTTGGTTATAGCCAGAAAATCCATCCATTAATGATAAAATCTCATGCCCAGCTGTCAGGTCAACAATAATGTCAATATTTGGCAGAGGAAAGTCATCTTTTGGACAAGCTTTATTAAGATCTCAAAAATCAATACAAATCCTGATAGACTTGTCGGGTTTTGAGATGGAGACAATATTTGAAATCCACTCAACATAATCAATAGCTCGAATGAATCCAACATCTAGGAGCTTCTTCAATTCTGCTTTAACCATTAATGCAATGTGGGGGTGCATCTTGCGGAGTTTCTACTTAACTGGTTTTACACCTGGTCTGATAGAAAAATGATGCATAATGAGATTTGGATCCAGGCCAGGCATATCAGCATAGGACCAGGAAAAATTGATTTGTCTTTCTTTGAATTTTTTTGCAAAAGCTTCTTTCTCTGATTCTGTCAAGGATGCTGCTACTTTGAGGATGTGCGGAGACTCTTTTGTTCCAATGTTAAGAGGTATTGTTGGTTCTATAAGAATAACAGATTGCTCTTGATATAGATAGTTGGGAAGAGTGTCAATCCTTCCATCGTCAGGCACCTCAGAGAGGTTTTCACCATCAGATGTGTCATTTCTTTTTACTATTTTTGGATCTAATACTACCACCGAGTGGTTTTCACCATTAGATCTGTTGATTATTTTTATATTTTTATGACTGAAAGGATTGACACTATCACCATAGTAGGCCATGTCATTGAGTTCTATCAGAAATCCTGACTTGTGATCCCCTAGTGGTAAATGATCTCTGATTCCAAGATAGTTAATGATTGTGTCATCATTATGGAATTCATCAAGTTCTGGATGATCAGGAGAATCCCAATCAATAAGCTTAGGATATACAAGGGGCATTGGATCATTCGGGTCAGTTTCAAAGGCAGAGATGGTATTGATGGAAAAGTTGTCAAGGTTTATGATAGTATCAACGAGGTCTAGTTCCATACTCTCATCTGATTCATCTATTGCAAGATAAAGGTCACTTTCCTCACAATTGACAAAAGTAGTATCTCATGGGACTAATCCTAGTGAGTCAGTCTTTGAACTCTCTCCCTCATGGTAATCATTACTATAGTGATGGAAAACATCAACTCCTATTTCTATAGTACAATCAGATAATGAATCCCATTCATAATCATTTGAGTCAGAATCATCATTATCCCCAAGTCTATCAATGGTTCTCTATGCTATCCTTTGTTTCTCGGGATCTACATACATACCATTCCTTCTGAATTGTAAGGTAGGAGCTTTAGATATCTCATGAAAAGGTGTGACCATTGCTTTTCCTTTTGGTTCTTTTGGTCCTTCTCCTTTGTATCCTAATCCTGTAGTGTCTCTTTGATAGTTTGGATTTTGCAAGATCGGTTTGATAACACCTTCTCTTTGTAACCCTATAGGTTCAGCACCTTGGTATCCCATCTTTTGTAGCAAAGTATACCCTTTACCATAGACATCAGGTGATATATATTCATTTTTGATATCCTCTTCATTCTTCTGTGACTTAAGCAAATGATTATCATTACGCTCAGCTGCCTCTTTGGATATTGTGCCCCCACTTATAAATGTTTCATAAACAAGTGTTGAAGGGGGTTCTGATTGTTGTTTAGTGATCAAAGATCTACCATATGATCTAGTAGATAAAGGTAACTCTGTGATGCAAAGAGCTTGACCTAAAGTGTATTCTCCCATACTTCTTTCTTTTATGTCTATCTTGATCCCATTTGATTTTGAAGTTGATGCTATATTACTAGGATCACTGGGTGTAGTTGTAGAAGATCCAGTACCGTTATAAGGTATCAAAGAGTCAGATGTCTTCACAGAGCTACAATACTGGAATGGATTAGTGTCTCCTTTAATAGTGACTTCCTAACCATTATGAGGGAATTTCAAGCATTGATGATAGGTTGATAGTACAGCTTGCATGGAATGAATCCATGGTCTTCCCAAGAGAATGTTATAAGCAAGATCCATGTCTAGGACTTAGCAAGGTACATCTTTGAGTATAGAACCTACTCTGATTGGTAAAACAACAGACCCCTTGGATGACCGCTCTTCCTCATCATAAGCTTTTATCATGATTTTCTTCTTGGGATCAACAACATTTTCAGAGAATCCCAATGCAAGGATGAGTTTCAATGTACAGATATTTAAGCCAACTCCTCCATCTATTAGTACTCATTTGATTTTGTGACTCTGGACAAGAACTTTGATATGTAGGGGAACATTATGAGGTTGGGTAATAGCTAAGTCATCATTCTCAGTGAAGGATAGGTAATGCGGGGTTGTTAAATGACCCACCATAGCTTGAAATTGATCATGATCTAGATTTGTGGGGACTTGGGTTTCTAAAAGAGATTTTTCAAGGATATCTTTGTGAGATGGGGATAGATGCAAAAGCTCTAAGATGGATATCTAAGCAGGTGTTTTCTTGAGTTGTTCCAAAAGGTTGTACTGGTTGGAAGTATTCATTGTAGACTTTGGCACATAAACAGACTTGTTGTGAGGTGCATTTGGTTTAGATTGGACTCCTTGGAGAGTAACTTTGGATTGAGCATGAGTAGTAACATGGACTGGTTGACTCTCTGATTTTCCTTTGATGGTAATGACATTGGCATAATACTTAGAAGGATGACATTCAAAAATGTTACCAACATATCGATAGGGAGTAGAATTATAATTGGCTTGATTGTCACTCTTAGTGTTGGAAGAACCTCCTTTTTCATGCTCAGGAAGTGGATCTTTGAAAGCCATATGTGATTCATTTGAGGTATGTCCGTCAACACTAATTTCACCACTTTCAATTAAGTCTTGAATTACATTTTTGAGCCATTTGCAATCATTGGTTTTATGTCCTTTGCCTCTATGAAATTCACAATAATCATTCTCATCCCACCAAGAAGGCTTCACTCTAGGTTCAAAATCTTTCATTTCAGGAAGCGTAATGAGTTTCTTTGTGATTAACTTTCGTAATGCTGATTTGAGAGATTCTCCTACAGGAGTAAAGTTTCTTCGAGGTGACATGAAAGGCAACCATGGTTTAGATGAATCTTTGTTGGTGTTTTGATTTTCTGATTGATTGATGTAAGTACCTTGAGTAGCATTGGCCTGACTTGTGAGATTGAGAAGGGGTTGTGTTGGTTTGACATTACGATTATCAACAATCCCATCATTGACAATGTTTTTGTTTTTATTCCAGAATTTTGATTTGTCATTGTTATAGTTGTTGGGATTGGAATTTGAGGACCTAGCATTGTCCTTGGAATAAAGTTTTATTTCACCTTTTCTGACCATGGCTTCCTCAATCTTGATACCATTTTCTATGAGCTTATTGAAGTTTGGTGGACATTGCAATTGTAACCTATAACTCATTTCTTGTGTAAGGTTATGCACAAAGATATCCATCTTTTCTTGTTCAGGAATTATTCATGGATATTTGGCAAACAATTGACGCCATCTTTGCAAAAAAGTAAGGAAGGGTTCTCCATTCTTTTGATGTGCATTGCAAAGATCAAGCATAGTGACTTCATGTTTGATGTTATATGAATAATGAGTCACAAATTTGTCAAGAAGCTCATTGAAAGATTTGATGCCTGGGGGTAGTTTGGAGAACCATTCCATGGCGTGTCCTCCTAAACTTCATGGAAATAGTCACATAAGATAAGTGTCATTGTGAGCGACTTCAATACAAGCAGCACAAAAGTCATGAATGTGGTCTTGTGGATTTGAATTCCCTTTGTATTTGTCAAATTTTGGTACCTCAAAATGAGGAGGGAATGTAATCATTGCTAAGTTCTTATCAAAAGGATAAGGACATATATCATCCAAGGAATACTTCTTTGTTGATGATCTAGTTTGGATGTCATGGATTTGTTGTTGAAGCATCTGGATTTGTTGTAAAATGGGATCCAAAGATAACATGTTTCCTTGAGTGTTTTGGGAAACATTGTTGTGGGAAGCATGGTTTTGCTGATCATTTTGAGAAGTAGTGTGTTGTTCATGGCTATGAGAAGCATTGGATTGCTAATTGTTGTGAGAAGTATTGGATTGCTGATTGGGTTCCTTTGCTCCATGAGTATCTTGAGAACCCTTAGGGATTTCTTGATTGTTTGCGTGAGCTGGTTCTCTAAGATGGGAAACATCAAAATCACTTGGTAACTTAGCTCCTTGTTGAGAAAGCATGAGGAAATACATCTCTCTATCCAAGCCTAAGAGTCTTTCCATGACATGATAAAATTGAGGATCTTGTGAAGCTTCCCTAAGTTCGTCATCGGTGGGTTCGTCATTGGATGTAAAAAGTGAAGTTTTCTTAGGAAGCTCTTTTGACCAAGGGTTTTCTTCATTGCTGGTATTTCCTTCCATCTTGTCTAGGGATTCTGGATTAATGGCTTGTTTGAGTTTCTAAGATCAAGTTTGAACCATAAAATTGAGAGAATTGATTGTGGGATGAAATATTTTTGATGAGAAGATATGGAAAGTGATTGATAGAAAAGATATTGAAACGTGTTGAAAAGTGATAAGACAACTTGATAAACTCTAAGTCAATAGGAGGTATAGATCTCACTATGATATGACAAAGGGAAATCAAGATATAATAACCTAAGTAAGTTTGGTGATTAAGGATGATATATCCTGATATGGTAAACTCACAAAGATCAAAATTTGATAGATAAGGTAATGTTTCAACTGTAAATTGAGAATTTCAAAGATTGGAAGAAAATGATTTGATGATTCTTGATGAAGGAATGATGAAAAGTGATAAAAAAGGTCAAACTAAAGATCAGAGGTCTATGTAACTCGACTGTTTTTCCAAAATCTTACTAAGGATGAAAAATGGGTATCTAAAAAAGTGATTTTGAAAATTTCAAAGTTTGTGGAAATGCTCACTATTGTAAATGCGCAGCAACAAATGCACAGGATAGATTGATAAATGCGCAACAAGATGAGACAGATGCATAGAAAATTGTAACCGATGCGTGGAAAAATTATCAAATGCACAGAATAGTTTAATGTATGCGCAAAAAATTGGTATGAATGCGCAAGTTTTTGTTTCTGATTGATTTGAACTGCAAGATTTGGAAATTTTGTCTGACTTTCTGATGTTTTCTAGTTTTTGGCAAATGAAAAATGCATAAACACACACACGCAAGATAGAAATGATTTTAATCTAACTATGCTAATATGAATGCACAAACACACTTACAATCCTATGGTTGGCAAGGACGATATCTGCTGAATCCCCACTAGGATAATAAAATCCAGCCATGCAAATCCACAACGGACAACCTAGGAACTTGGAGGCACGGACTCCTCCTTACAGTGCACTCACTTCTCAGGCACACCAAGTTCTGAATTCAACGGGTCATTACTTCCCAAGGAACTGCTATCTCTACTATGAACCATGAGTAATGTGGGGTGTCTTCATGGGCTTGGGTGACCCCTTGAGCCAACAAATAGAAGGTTCTTTGGCCACTAAACAAAAGCTTTTAGTAAGGACATCCATTTAGGTAGTTGTGATCAAGTCATTTTCCCAATTAAGGGGGCTCTCCCAATCCTTTCAAAGCAAGGCTTTCACCTCTACTAAGTAGGACTTTAATGCACCACTAGGGTATTGGAGGAGATTTTGGTTGCCACAATGAATTCACACCTATCTAATGTGAGACTAATCACACTAGCATTTTTTATATACCGGTTTGGAAGGGCTTGGATTTAGCCTGTTACCGGTTGGGTCGTTCCTTGGGGTGAGTACCTCTTTTCCCACCAAAGACCGCCCTCTAAAAATTATAACAGTTTCTCTTACACCCAAGGTCCACGAATGGAGAGGGGAGAGGATACATTGTTATAATTTTGGGATTACAAATAGCTTATTAAGAAAAACATGATAGACACTTGATTCTATGCTAAAGAAGACACACAAAGCAAAAACATGTCTTATTTTAAGCCCAAACAAGATTGTAGTTTATTTTGCAAACCCCTTGGCAATTTGCAATCAAACCGTTAAATTTTTTTTTAGCAATGGGGTCTTCAAGATTACGTCCTGCAAAAATAGCCTAAATACTACCAGAACGAACAGACACTTGTTAAAATGTTAGCTAAAAATCTAAACAACTATAAAATTGAAGTCTACCACAGCAAATGACAAATGCGTAGAATAGTGAACTAAATGCGCAGAAATGTTTGATAAATGTGTAGAAAATATGGATGCGCAGCACAGAGATACTAATGCACAGTGAGATGATGTATATGTGCAACTATTACAGATGCGCAGCATAAAAATACATATGCACAAAATAGTTTAACAAATGCACAGAAATGTGACAGAAAGTGAAAATGCAGAAAGAGAAATAGTGACTGTGGCGTCAGAAAATGGATCTGCAACATAAATGAATGGATGCACATGAATCGTGTATGAATGCGTAAAAATATCCTATAGAAAAATATGCACATGGAAAACTAAAAATTGAAAGTGAAAAACCCGGTTGGGCCCTCCTTCTAGCACTAAAAATGTATGCAAATTAGATGTCTAATAACTAGAGATGATAAATTAACTATTGAAAGCCAATAAATCAATCTAATGCAACACAATGAAGAATACAAAGTAACTATAAAATGATGAAACTAAATCAATTACCTTCACCTACCATGCAGCTTGTCTCCATTGTCCTCCTAGCCTTGATTTCTTGAAGAGGTTGAGCTCTCAAATTTCCAAATGAAGCCTTTTACCAAGATGCTACCAAAGTGTGGAGATTTTATGAAATGAGTGCACAATAGCTTATGCAATCTAATGGATGGAATGCAAATGAAATGATGATAGTATGGATTGATTTCTCTTAGAATGCTTGGATGCTTGGATGCTTGATTGCTTGATTGCTTGAATGCCTATTACAAAATACCTATTAGCTCACAAAGGGAAAATGAGGCTCCTTTTATAGATTTTTGGAGGATCTAGGCCTAGGTGGCATGATCCTAAGGTTGAGAATGAAAGGTGGAAGATCCTAAGGCTAGGATTGACTTGGTTGAAGGAATTGAGAGAAATGGGGATGTAGTTGGAATGTGAGAGGGAGAATAGGGATGATGTTCCTCTCACATTGACATGGAGGAGAACAAGGTGGAAGGGAAAGACACATGTCAAGTGTCTCTCAAAGACCCAAGAGAGAAAGAAGGAGAGACCTTTTCCTCATGAGGACTCTTTGTACAAGTGTCCCATGAGTCACCTTTGACCCTTAGAGGTGGCTTGAGAAGCCCCTTATAAATAGGGCATGTCCCTTGACTTGGTTTAAGAGAGGACATGTGGTCATAAGACCAAGTCCTATGAGGCCACATAGCCCTTAAGAATAGGACATGTGTGGGTGAGGATAATTACTAATAAATAATTAATAATAATTATTTATTTTAGCCAAAGTGACGTGTCAGGTGACTAGGTAGGTGAGGTGGACTAGGAAACTTAGTCATATTTAAGTGATTGTGTATTTAATTAAATCACTTTAATATGACTAATCAGAAGACTTAGGATAGAGGAATAGACTATAGTGAATTTACTAAATAAATTGAATAATTTATTTAACAAATAGAGGAAGAATTATTAATTAAATAGTAAATATTTAATTAATTTATCAAGTCAATATTAATTAAATAATAAATATTTAATCAATTAATGAAGCCATTTTTAAGTGTATACAGTGACTTCGCCTTTTTTCAAAATGCTCCACACCTTAGAGCGCCTACGCCACTTATCGGCTTCATGCTTAGGTTCCCTCCTATGTCTTTCCCTCACCATTTTTTCATCATTTCTGCAAACTATTCTCCTAGTAGTGATGTCTTTTGAAGCTTGGTTCCAATTGTTGTGAATTGTATTCGCGAAACTTCTTTTAGCCTCATGTAAAGTATAACCAAAATCTAGCCTCAAAGTGTGCTGAAGAGTAATGATGAGGTGTAACGTACTTTGTCTATCATACTTACACATCATATTTCAGCACCTTTCCCATAGAACATAACCTTTCATAATTAACATTTAATGTTTCCTACTTTGCCCGGGATCCTCTCCCTTTCTATCAAATCTAAAATTTCCAGTGGAATATTATAGCCGTCCATCCATCTTTTCATTTCATCATTCTTGACTACCCAGTTGGCCAGCCTGTCAGCCACTTGATTAGCTTCCATATACTCATGAGTCACATAAACATTATCAAAGGACTTATGTATCTGAATGCTCTCTTCAATGATATTCACAATCATCCACGTAGGCTCATTCTTCTCATTTAGACAGTCTATTATATTCTTCGAATCTCCTTTCAGCCATAATTTTCTGACTCCCATGTCACGAGCTAGTTTGATGGTTTGATGTGCCACAATCACCTCCACATAGTGATTATTTTGCAACCCCAGAGGAGCAGAGATAGAAGCAATTCTTTTACCATGGGCATTTCTGATGATTCCACCCACCCCAGCCTTACCAGGGTTTCCTTTAGTAGCCTCATCGAAGTTAGCTTTACACCAACCCTTAGGTGGGAGAGTCCATCTGTAGTCTTCCCTCCTATTTCTATCAATTTCCTTAGTGCTGAGAAGAGGGTTACAACCTTTATTGATAGTATAGTTCTCTACCAGTTCATTAAGGGTTTTGTGGAAGACAACTTTAGCATTAGTTTCTTTTTCCCTAAAATTTTTGTTATTTCACTCCTTTCGCACTCCCCAATAGACATGAGGCAAAGTCCAATCCCACAAGTCCTTATTCACAACCCCAATAGCCCCATGGTGCCATTGTTGAAAGAGATCAGTAGTGTTGTTAGGAAAATACCAGGTCACCTTGAAAAAAGATAGGAAATGAGACCATATGTCTTTGGTGAAGTGGCAGTGAATAATGATATGATCCACACTCTCACTATGATTTTTGCATCGAATGCATCTGTTAGGCATCATATGCCCCCTCTTGGTAAGGTTTTCCACCATCAGGATTCAATTTTGGAGCATTATCCATAAAAAAATATTGATTTTAGGAATAAGGCTAGGATACCAGGTGCTAGCCCAAATAGGGATAGTTTCAATGTTTTGCATGGTTTCATACCCCAAGGTAACAATGTAGTTGCTGACCTTAGTCTCCCCCCAAACAATAGCATCCTTGTTGAGGGACAGAGGGATGTGCATGATCATGTCCATCAATGGCTTTAGCTCCTGAGATAGCTCAGTCAGATTCATCCATTCATTATTGACCCTGTAGTCTCTCACTCTGCAACCATATCTTTCTATGCATCTGTTAGCCCATTTGTTATATGACTCGATGTTCTATAAGGGT
This sequence comes from Chamaecyparis obtusa, assembly GCA_027943335.1. Classification (NCBI taxonomy): domain Eukaryota; kingdom Viridiplantae; phylum Streptophyta; class Pinopsida; order Cupressales; family Cupressaceae; genus Chamaecyparis; species Chamaecyparis obtusa. The sequence continues at coordinate 597,229 of BSBK01000143.1, forward strand.
CCTTGTCTTAGCCAATCATCATGCTAGAAATTTATGTCTTCTCCATTGCCAAGTTTCCATTTCACTTTCTCAGTGGCTAAGCCCTTAGTCCTCAGAATGCCATTCCAAATGTTGGATCCCCTTGGGTCATAGTCCCTACTGATGAACTATTTGAAATTGATATTGGTAGCATATTTATCCTTCAAAATATCCCTCCATTTCCCTGTTGAGTTGAAAATCCTCCATATATGTTTAACTTGCAGAGCCCTATTGAACTGCTTCAGATTTATAATCCCCACCCCCCCTACAATTTGGGTCTACAAATAGTCTCCCAAGCCACCAACAAGTACTTCTTATTACCTTCAGTCCCAACCCACAAAAATTTCCTTTGAATGGACTCCAAAGTATCAGCCACTTTGGTAGGGATTGAGAAAAGGCTTAAAGCATAAGTAGGCAAATTCTACAATGTAGATTTGATCAGAAGCACTTTACCAGCCTGACTCAGAGTGATGCCTTTCCAGTCTACTAGCTTTCTGTTGAACCGATCAATGAGATTATTCCAAAAGAGGTCAGGTGGTTTGGTTCCCAGAGGGAGCCCCAATTACGTAGAAGGGAAAGATCCAATACCACAACCCAAAATTCTGGCTATTTTCCTCTGTTTGGTCTCAGGGGTGTTAATAAAGAAGACTGAGCTCTTACTCCAGTTAATGAGTTATCTCATGGCGTTGGTATAGGTATTGAGAATAGAATTCACATTTCTAGCTTCTTTCACCGAAGCCTCTCCCCCTAAAAATGGTATCATCCACGAACTACTGATGGGAGAAAATAAGGGGCCTGGACGAAGGTTTTAACCTAGTGATTTCACGTTTGCTCCTTTTTTCATGAATAAGTCTTCATAGGCATTCAGCCAGAATGATGAAGAGGATCGGTAAAAGAGGGTCACCTTACTTGAGACCCCTAGAGGATTTAAAGAAATTAGGGGGAGAACCATTGACCATCGCCGCAAAAGTCGGGGTGGAGATCAATTGAGAAATAATCTATCTAGTTTTATCATTGAAACCAAAAGCTTCCAGAACTTTATCCAGGAACAACCAGTCCACCCTGTCATAAGCCTTAGATATATCAAGTTTGAGCAGAAAGCATTCCTTTTTTCCTTCATCTAAGGAATGGATCACCTCATGAATGGTGATGATAGAGTCAAGGATTTGTCTACCAGGGACAAAACTCATTTGCTGGGGTGCAATAATCTCTGGGAGGATTTTGATCATTTTGTTAGTTAAAACCTTTGAAACAATCTTGTAAAAAGAGTTGCATAGACTTATAGGCCTGGAATTATCAAAAGAATTCGCACCTAAGACTTTGGAAATCAAAACCAAAAAAGTAGCATTGATCTCTTCAAGCAAGCTCCTAGCACCAAAAAAATCTTGCACCGCTTTAACAAGGTCATCTTTTATAACTTCCCAATACTTCTGGAAGAAAAAAGTAGGGAACCCATCTAGGCCAGGAGCTTTTTCAGCAGGCAGAGAAAAAACAACCTCCTTGATTTCTTCAAATTTCAGAATAGCCCCCAAAAACTTATTCTGGCTAGCAGTTATCAAAGTAGGGAAGGTCTTGAGAATTTCCACTTGATCTTCAATACCCATGTTTAGCTCTTTGGTTAAGATGGAAGAGAAGAAACTAATAGCTTCCTTAGAAATCTCTTTGTCTTCCCCTATAGTATCATCCCCCTTTTTAAGACCACTAATTCTATTGGCTTCCTTGTGTTTCATAGTAGAGAGGTGCAAGAATCTAGAGTTTTTATCTCCTTACTTTAACCACATCGATCTTGAACTTTGCCTTCAAAACATTTCCTCTTTACCCACAATGTTGTGAAGGTCAGCCATAATAGTCTTTTCAACATTCATCCTGCTCTCATCATAACCCATATTCTGAATATCTTCCTACACCTCAGCAAGATCCGCCATATTCCTTTCTTTTGTTTGAAAAATGTTCCCAAAGTCCATTTTGTTCCACTTTCTGATCTCCATTTTAATGTTTTTGAGTTTTTTAGCCACCTTGTACATAGCTGAACCATCCACATCAATACCCCACCATTCCCTAATTTTGTCAGCTAGACCAGGGTGGGCAGTCCACATCTTCTCAAATCTGAATGGGAAAGCCTTTTTCCTATTGATAGAAACCAGAGTAAGAGCAATAGGGGAGTGATCCGAACCAAGTCTCACCATAGAGGAGAGATTGCATTGATAATGGTTCATCCAATCCAAAGTGATAAGAGCTCTGTCCAACCTTACCTGAATACTTTCCATCCCAACTCTCTTGTTAGACCAGGTATATTTCCCACCTCCTAACTCAACATCAATGAGGGCTAGGTCATTTATTAAATCTACCAAATGTTGTTTGCTTTCTAGGTCCGGTGGGAGCCCACCTAATTTCTCAGTGGCTATAAGAGGGGTATTGAAATCCCCCACGATAATGCCCTTAGGATCTCCCAGCTTGGCCATAAGATTACATATTTTATACCAATATATTCTTCTACCATTCTTTGTGTTTCGGGCATAGATATTCATAATGAACCAGCTTTCCTGATCCTTGAGATTTTTGAAATGATTAAGAAAAATGTTATCTTCATCAAAAATGATATCCGCTTTTAAGTTGTCCTTCCATATCACTAACAAACCACTTGAAGCACCTTCAGAATTGGTCACCACAATCTTCATCCCTTTATTGAAAATAATGCTTTCCACTTTCTCCTTCTTCATTTCAGTTTCTTGAATCAAAAATATTTTTGGCCTATGATCCCTTATCATATTCTGAACAATTTCCTGTTTGTGGATTCCATTGAGTCCACGAATGTTCCAAGATATAACCTTCATGATTTGTTTTGGGAACATGATTCCTGGATGGTTTTCTGGGTTCCATCCTCTATATTTCTTCTTGTTACTTCCTTTCTGATTTGATTCTTACTCATCCTGCCTGGAGTGCTAGATTTACTTCTTGTGTCAGCTTTAGCTCTACTCCTTGTAGCAATAGGAGAAACTGGTGATGGGTCCCTATTTTTTTTCTTTTTCTTTTCCTTAACTGTTATCCAAGGTCCCGCATTGTCATCTTTGTAGCTATCAAAAAGAGCCTCCATTCTAGATATTTGTCCTAGAGTAGAGGCAGAGACCATCTCAATAATTATGTTAATTTTCCTTGGAGACACCCAAGTGCTTCTGGTTAAGTTCGAATCCTAAGATAGAGAAGGGCCCTGCTTCTCCAAAGTTCCCCCATTCTCCTGGGTTTTTGGGATAGAGGAGTCCTCAATGATATCCTCCACTATGATCTCACTTTCCTCAGGATGGTCCCTACCTCCATTGTTCTCCTCCCCAACTGCAGGGGCTGGGATATTAGGGGTGGCCTCAACATCTCCCATTCCACCATTTTCCACTTGGGCCTTTTGCAGCTCCTTGTCCTCATTTATTTCCTTTCCTTCAGAACACTGGTGATCTAGAATGTTCCCCATTTTGTCATTGAGTCTCTCCCCTAGAGATTCTCCCTCAGGGTTCTTTCCATTTAGAGCTTTCTCCTTCTACACCTTCCTGGTTCCCTCAACTTGATTAGGTCCTTTTTGCTAATTTTGGGTCTCTTTTCTTTTTCCTTGTTTGATTTGAACCTTCCGAGCTTTTTCCTTTTCTATGAAAATAGGGCACATTTTGGCTTTGTGTCCTACCTTTTTGCAATGGAAACAGGCAAAAGGCACATTCTCATAGTCCATCTGCTGCATACGGCTCCACAATCTTGATTGGAACTCAATCACTTCTAGCATGTCCTGACCTTCAACCACCCCTACACATATTCTGGCATAGGTGAGTCTTTTCTTAGCTAATGTAACTGGATCAATAGATAGAAACTCCCCAAAAGAGCTAACAATGCCATAAAAAAAATCTTCATGCCATTATTCAAGTGGAAGTTCCCGCAGCCTTATCCAAACCAGGGCCTGGGTCAAGAAATCATTGTTGAGATCAAGGTTAGAGGTCCATTTCTATAGAATGAGAGTGGATTTCCCCATCGACCAGTTTCCCGCACAGAGAATCTTTGAGTAATCCTCAGGGCAGGAAAACTCAAAAGACATAAACCCTTTGGCCATAGCCGTAACTTCCACCTGTCCTTTTAGATCCCACTTGTTCTTAGCAAAGATTCTAACCAAATCTATGTTTGGCCTAGGACCTACGAACTTGCCGACAAGAGTTGCAACCATACTCAGAATATTATGATCAATAAGCTCATAAGGCACTTCTAAAGAAAAAATCCCCTTCTCTTTGTTTGAAATATCTTTAATCTTAGGGAAAGAGGAAATACCCGATGGTTTGACCCCAAATAGATTAGTCCATCATCCCAAGGGACCTAGGGTGCCTCCAGATGCACTAGATTTTGGAGCATTACCCTCTTTCTTTCCTGGATCCAGCTGCAAGGCCCATGGGTCCCCATCTTCTATCGCATCCCCCTTTCCTTTGTCCGTGCCCAAGTCTAGGTCCACAGACTGAACATCCTGTCCCTTCTCTGTAGGTTTCCTGCTCAAAGGCAAATTGAAAAATTTGCATCCTCCCTCCGCTCCGCTCATCCTCCCTAAGTCTTAATTTACTACTTCTAAGTTACGACCCACTTTCTTGGAGCTTTCATGCATAGTCCCTACTTCAAATGAGACACATACATTGGAGACATGAAAATGAAATAGATTGGTACCACATTAAATAAGAGTAAAATCTAGGCTACAAAGTAACAAGTTATTGAGACATTAAGTTCACTTTTTACTGTGGACAAAAATAATAATCATAGTATCTGCCTGATAATGTTTCTTGGGAAATACAACCAAAATTTGTGTAGTTCATTCGGTGAGTCCTGTCAAAGAATGTCAATGTCAATGCATATAACACATAAGCAAAGATTGTTTCCATGCTTGTAAAGTAGACGATTTCCTCCATGCCTGTATGGTTGTGCAAACTAAACGGTCAGGATCATTCTGATGGTAGTTCATTTCTTTTCCAACTATTTTAACTATTGATTACATAAAGTAGGTTGTGCATTTCAGGTAGAAAGTACTTATGTGGTAATTAATTAACTAGCACCTCTGTGTGTAATGGGTAGGCCAAAGAGGTTTGGTTGGACAATTAGGCAATTTTGTGGTCTAGTAGAGCATTTGTGTACTACATAAGGCCAAATGGTAGAGATACAAAAATAGAGGTGGTGAGAGACATTGGAAAAAGAAGGAGAAAAATAAAGATATATGGAAAAAATAGTACCGAAGGAGGGAGAGATGTGGAGGAGGTGGAGAGGGGTAGGAAGGGGGGAGAAAAGGAGAGGGATGAATAGAGAGAGAAGAGATGGAAAGAGGGGGAGAGAGGGAAGAAGATAATAGATATAACTCAATATACAAAGAGGGAACATGAGAGATTGAAAGATATAGAAAGAGATGTGTGTGTATGTGTGGACAGGGAGAGATACTTGACATCCTTATATTTACTATATAAATTGAAATTATATACATAAGTTTCATATCATTCATCTCTAAGATATTGATATATATGATCCAAAGGAAAAATCAATATCAAACCTAGCGCTAATAAAGAACATTTATTTGTCACATATAAACCTCCACTTGTTTCATTCCTTTAGTCAATACGTGAGTTTACAATAGCCTGAAATTATGAATTATAGTTGCTTAACATAGTAGAAAATTATTTACTCTAACTTACAAAATCACTTCTTACTCAAATTAATTAATCATATTCTCCACTTGTTTCATTCCTTTAGTCAATACCCTAGTTTACACTAGCCTAAAATTATGAATTATAGTTGCTTAACATAGTAGAAAATTATTTACTCTAATTTACAACATCACTTCTTACTCAAATTAATTAATCATATTCTAATTAAGTAAAATTATTATTCTAATTTAATTAACAAAATATATAATTACAATTAAACTTAACCTACATAATATAAGTTTTAGTAATAAAATATAATAATAAACTTAATTTTAAATTTAATACTTGATGATTGCTCTTTTAAGATTGTATTATTTGAATTATATTTAAATAATAAATTACAAATCATCATTAAATTTTAAAATTATATGTATAAGTTTCATATCATTTACTTTTGTAGATATTGATGTGATCTAACAAAACATCAATATCAAGCTTTTTTATGACAAAAGATCATTTCTTTGTCATATATAAACTTTCACTTGTTTCATTCCTTTTGTCAATATATGAGTTTACAATTACTCTTAAAGCATAATTTCTTAATCTTATGAAAAACTAGATCAACTCTAATTTAGAAAATTTATAACTTAATTTACATAGTTTAAATTTTAATTTTAGTAAATTTAATAATGAATTTAATTTTAAATCTAAATTATTGGTTGTTGTTATTTTAAAATTATATTATTTGAAATATATTTATATAGTAAATTATAAATCACCAATAAATTTTAAAATTATATGTATAAATTTCATATCATTTTTTTTGAAATATTGATGTGATCTAATAGAAGCAACAAGTGAGGCTTCATTATGCCAATAGATCATTTTGTGTCATGTATAGATTTTCACTTGTTCCATTTCTTTTGTCAATAAGTAGTGAGTTTATAAATTAACTCTAAATCATGAATCATAATTGCTTAATCTAAAAGCTCTACTAAATTACTTATTTCTCACACAAAAAGTATTTGTAATTAAATTGGTATAAAGATAATATATTTACAACACACACAAAGTATTGGTAATCGAATTGGTATAAAGATAGTATATTTACATTCAAGTTCAAAGTTTGCAGACATAACTATTTCTTTTTTAGACAAATGAGATATCATGAGGATGAAGTTAGATCGAATTGTTTAAGAGTCTAACAAATTGAACACTTAATTAAACATTATGTATTATAGAAATATTATTCACAATATCAATAATATTATTTATAATATAAAATAATATTGATATAATATAATAAAGTTACATATAGACATAAGATAATATAAGTAATTTTAACTATTTTGAATTTTTGTTGGTGCTCAAGTTTAAAATAGAAAGAGAAGGACTTAGTTTTCTTTTATTTTTATTATGAAATTTTATTGTAGCATATTCTATCATATTAATGTTGTTCTTTTGTATTTTTCTTTATATTAATTTGGCTCTTCTAAATATTATATAAGTTTAAATAATGTTCAAACAAATAGATTTCATTTATTATTGTATTTATATATATGGAATAAGAATATATATTATGTATATTAACATTTTGAATTTATATATCATTTGTAAATTATAACATGTGTAAATTATATAAAATTATGTTTTGTTGAATTTATTTGGTTTTTAAATTAATTTTTATTTAAAATTTATTAGGTGAATTTAATTATAATATGTTTTTATTCAAATGATCAACATATTCTAGTTATTTGATATCTTAGATTAGGCCACTTAATGTCATCTCCATTACAAATTGAAATTATGAGTTCTAAAATTTAAATTTAGTGACTACAAATATACATTTATAAATATTTTATGAGTCATTAACATAATCAATTAAGCATGAAAGATCCACTTCAAAGACAAATTAGATTATGAACAAAAGCTACATTTATCCCTCTGTCATTTCTATTTATCACTCTCTCTTCCCTCTTTATATTGATCTCTCTCCTCTCCATCTCTATTTCAATATTCCTCTCTATCTCTATTCCTTATCTCTGTCTCCCTACCCCTCTCCCTTCCCCTCTTTCTATACCAATCTCTCTATCTATATCTCTATTGCAAACATAACATGAACATAATGGTAATGGTACTTGATTAACTCCCTCATCCTCTCCTCTACATCTTAGACACTGCTTCAACATACCTAATACACACTAAGGTACAATTGCTTATTAATATTTTCCTTATTGTCTCTCTCTTGGACCACCTAATCAACAAGGATGCAGACTTACTAAGTTGCCGAACTTGTTTGAATAATTACTTTGGGGTTCATTTTGAACATAGTGCATCATCCCCAAGGAAGAACATGTGGAAGTGCCAAAATGATGTATGCTATATCACAACCATTATTAATTTTAGAGTTGACCTGCAATCAAAGGAACGCTTTTCTTGACTTCCACATGAAAAAGGAATGACACTCCAGTTTGAAGCTATGAATCAATCTCTCACACACATGGAGAAAATATTATTAATTATTTATATGACTTGTAGAGGGAGTCACATAGCATTGAAAATATCGTGCAATTTTATTGGCATGATCATTATAAATAAGATGATCAATTGGGCCTAAGTCACTAACCACGTCAATCATTCCTACATAAAATATCATTGCAATGTTGGGAGCGATAACATGGAAATTAAGCTTGGAGAATCCCACAAGAGACCTACCTAGAGCATACACTAAGCATTGGGAATTGGCCATGTGTTTTCTTGGGAAGACAATATTTCTGCTATACAACTGTGTGTGGAAGGCCATGCTAAGGGGTGAAGACAATAGATTTGGAATAAATATTATTTTGATTAACATAAGAGATTCTCTGCTGTGAAAAAATACTTTTCATGGGGACTCTGCTTATTTGCATTGAAATTATTGAACAAGATTTGTTGAGGAATTTGCCTAAACAAAAATAGGCACAATATACTTCCATAAAACTCATGTATTTTACTGTAACACACTTTCTTTCTCAAATGAGGACAACTATTTGACCAGAGTGATTGAAATATTGTTCAAATCTGGGATTGAACACACTTAAATCATTGTCAGCAAAATTAACGTGTTCGATCTTCTCACGAAAGCATTACAATTTCTCTGTTGTAAAGAAAAATGAAAAGATTTAATCACAATTCATATGTATCCATTTTTCTCATTTTTTATTTTAAAGACAAATTCAATTGCACCCAATTCATTAGTTGGGGATAATTTTGTAGTACTTGTTAGGATTAACAAGGTAGAAATAACAATTATGTGCAAAGATAACCAATATCAGAAAATAATAAATCACATAGAAGAGAACACAAGACACAAAGATTTAACGTGGTTCACCCAATCCCTGGGCTACGTCCACCAATAGAAAGTCCAATATTTTATTATCCAGTGATTACAACTTGATTACAATCTGTAATCCCTTACAACTCAATTCCGCCGCAAGTACTAAAATCATACATCATAATGAAATCCCTAACCCTAAGCCATATTATACAATATTTTTTTTGCTTTAGGGTTAGAATGAGTTACAACATGTTGGCCCAAAAATTACCGAAAATATGTACAATACTTTCCTGGATAGTACTTTCCTGATCAGTCACCACAAGTTAACAATCTCCCACTTGGTGACTGATCAGTATCCACACTAAAAAAAACCTCCCACTTGGAGACTGATCCTGTAGCAATATCGCTACCATATGAGGCTCCCACTAGATCAAACCACCCTGGACTCAGCTGTTTCTTTATTCTGTTCAGTTTAGAAGACCAAATGAAGCTGAATATGAGTTCAACTTCTCCCTTGTTACTACCTTTGTGAACATATATGCTGGATTATCATCTGTATGAATCTTTTCTAGCTTTAACTTCCCATCATCCAAAACTGACCGAATGAAATGGTATCGCAACTATATGTGTTTTCTCTTTGAGTGCAAAGCAGAATTCTTCGCAAGATGAATGGCACTTTGGCTATCTATATGTAGAAAATTATCCTTCTGTGGATGTCCCAATTCTTCCATGAAGAATTGAAGCCATATCATCTCCTTGGCTACCTCTGTAGCAGCAACATACTCTGCCTCTGTAGTGGATAAAGCAACCACCTTTTGTAGTCGAAAAATCCAACTCACTGCTGTCCCACCAACAATAAATACATAACCTGTAATACTCCTCCTGCTATCTATATCTCCTACCAGATCTGAGTCAACATAGCCTTGTACAGTAGTATTAGAACCCCCAAAGTGTAAACACTTACTGAATGTACCTCTCAAATATCTGAGAATCCATTTGACTGCATTCTAATGCTCAATACCAAGGTTACTCATATATCGGCTAACGACTCCCACTGCATGTGCAATATCTGGCCTAGTACATACCATAGCATACATTAAGCTCCCTACAGATGAAGCATAATGTACCTTAGACATTTTAGTCTCTTCTTCTGATGTTTTGGGACACATATCCTTAGTTAATTTCAAATGACCAGGCAAAGGTGTGCTGACAACTTTGGCATTCTCCATAGAGAAATGTTGCAACACCTTCTCAATATAATCAGCCTGAGATACAAACAATTTCATATTTTTCCTATCTCTGCAAATTTTCATACCAAGGATTTGTTTTGCTGCCCCCAAATCCTTCATAGCAAAAGATTTTGCTAACTGTTATTTCAACCCCTTAATGTGATCCATGTTAGATCCAGCTACAAGCATATCATCAACATATAAACATAAAATAATGTAGCTATCATCATCCAACCTCTTAAAATAAACACAATGGTCAGAATTACATCGAGTGTATCCATTCTCATTCATAAAAGTATCAAATTTAATATACCATTGCCGAGGTGCTTGCTTCAAGCCATACAAACTTTTTTGCAATCTGTACACCAAATTCTCCTTACCCTTGACCTCAAATCCCTGTGGCTGTACCATATATATTTCTTCATTCAAACCACCATGAAGAAAGGCTATTTTAACATCAAGCTACTCTAAATGCAAATATTTAGTAGCCACAATACTTAAAACAGTACGAATAGAAGTCATTTTAACAATTGGAGAAAAAATCTCATCAAAATCAATACCATATTTCTATGCAAATCCTTTTACAACTAATCTAGCTTTAAATCTTTTCTTACCTCCATCCTCTTCTTTTATCCTATAAACCCATTTATTCTGTAAAGCCCTTTTACCTGTAGGTAACTTGCATAAATCCCAAGTGTGATTTTTCAGCAAGGAGTCCATTTCATCTGTCATTGCAGACTCCCACTGAAGCTTTGTATCCACCTACATAGCTTCATTATAACATTCAGGTTCACCAACATCTGTTAATAAAATAGAATACAAAGAGGGAGAGAATCTCTCTGGGGGTCTACTTAGCCTTGTTGACCGTCTAACATTCACTGGGGTGTGTGGTATTTGTTGTTACTGTTGTTGCGGAGCATAAGGAATTTTTGAAACATTATCATTTGGAATATCATCCAACACTACATAATCATTTTCTTTCTTCTCATGCTGCTACAATAGATCTTTGTACAATACTTTCTCATTGAATATGACATCCCTGCTTCTTACAATTTTATGATTTTCAAAATCCCAAAGCCTATAACCAAATTCATCAATGCCATATCCAACAAATACACATTTATTTGACTTAGCTTCTAGCTTGGTTCTATTTTCAAAATCTATAAGTGCAAAAGCTTCACAACCAAAGGTTTTGAGAAAAGAATAACTCACCTTCTTACCACTCCATGCTTCCTCTGGAATACCACAGTCCAAAGGAGTAGAGGGGCCTCTATTGATTAAATAAATAGTAGTGTTCATAGCCTCTACCCACATATTTTTGGGCAGCCTAACATGCAACCTCATACTCCTTGCACTCTCCATTATTGTCCTCTTCATGCGTTCAGCCACTCCATTTTCTTGTGGAGTCCTTGGTACAGTTTTCTGCCTACGAATACCATTAGAGGAACAATAATCTTCAAATTCTGTGCTACAATACTCACCACCATTATCAGATCTGAGACATTTTAACCTTTTACCAGTCTCATTCTCAACCAAGCATTTCCATTTCTTAAAAGTTTGAAATACATCAGATTTCTGTCTAAGAAAATAAATCCATACTTTTCTTGTTGCATCATCTATAAATGTAACATAATATAGAGAGCCACCAAGGAAAGATACCTGAGCTGGACCCCATACATCTATATTCACAAGCTCTAATCTCTCATTTTTCTTTTCCTTCCCATTCTTTACAAAACTAACTCTCTTTTGATTTCCATACACACAACTTTCACAGAAATCCACATTGACACATTTTAGACCAGGTAAAACTTTCTTTGAATGAAGTAATTTCATACCTTTCTCACTCATGTGCCTGAGTCTGTTGTGCCACAGTGTTGTGTTAGAATCTACAGCAACGGTTTGATGTTCTTCCTGCTCAGCTGCAGCCACTATTCCTGAACATTCATTATCTTTTGAAACAATTAAAGTAGAAGGAACATTATGACCTGTACAAAGATATAAGGTGCCTACTTTCACACCTTTTGCTACTACTAAGGAACCTTTTGAAACCTTCCAATTTTTATCATTAAAAGTAACTGTGCAACCCTTATCAGCGAGTTGCCCTGCTGAAATTAAATTTCTACTCAACCTTGGAACATTTCTTACCTCTTGTAGTAGCCAATGATTCTCATTGTGCAACTTAATCTTGATTTTCCCTTTTACAAAAATTTGACAGGGTTCATTATCTTCCAAATAAACTAGCCCAAAATCCCCTTGGACATAATCAACAAAATAACCTCTATGGGGTGTAGCATGAAATGAAGCCCCCGAATCTAACACCCATGAATCGTCAACATTTTCTAAAGACAAGAGCAAGGCATCCTCTTCAAATTTGTTACTTACCACATTTGCCTCCTTGTTTCCATCATTTTTATCTCCTTGATCTTTCTTCCAAGACCAACAATCTTTCTTCTTATGACTTGTTTTCCATAGTACCAGCAATCATTTGGCCCTTTGAATTTAGACCTCTTTCCCTTTGATTTTCCTCTTGATTTCCCACAATTTCCAGAGTTGTTTCCTCTATCTCTTGTTCTACCTGCGCTTTCTACGTTCAATACACTACCTGATGTGGATGCCCCTGAGCTTTTCCTATGAATTTCCTCACTCAATATAACACCAATAACATCATCAAACTTTAGGGTATTAGAACCAGAAACAAAATTACTAACAACCATTACCAAGCCATTCCAGCTTTCTAGAAAAGAACAAAAAATTAAGAGAGCCCTAACCTCTTCATCAAAAGTAATTTTAACTAAGGCTAACTGACTTGTAACTGTATTAAACTCATTCAAATGATTAGTGACTGATCCACCTTCTACCATTTTCATATTAAATAAATGCTTCATAAGAAATACCTTGTTTGAAGCTGAAGGCTTTTCATACAACTTCACTAGGGTATCCATCAGATCTTTAGCTTTCATTGCTCCAGCAATATTGAATGCCACCGATTGTGCCAGGCATAAACAAATACTCCCCAGTGCCTTCCTATCCAAGATATCCCAATCTTCCTGAGACATTGTTGCCTCTTTCTTGGCTATTCCCTCTAATGGCCGCCATAAATCCTTCCGATAGAGATAGTCCTCCATTTGCATCTTCCATAACTAGAAGTTCTGCCCATTAAACTTTTCAACCTTTAGCCTACCCTCGTCTGCCATTTCTCCCACTTAACCGAGAGACTCTCCCACTGACTCATGAGACCTGCTTCAGAGAATAGATGAAAGAATGAACGAAATAACCTCACTCTGATACCACTTGTTATGATTAACAAGGTAGAAATAACAATTATGTGCAAAGATAACCAATATCAGAAAACAATAAACCACACAGAAGAGAACACAAGACACAAAGATTTAACGTGGTTCACCTAATCCCTGGGCTACGTCCACCAACAACGAGTCCAATATTTTATTATCCAATGATTACAACCTGATTACAATCCGTAATCCCTTACAGCTCAATTCCGCCACAAGTACTAAAATCATACATCATAATGAAATCCCTAACCCTAAGCCATATTATACAATATTTTTTCCACTTTAGGGTTAGAATGAGTTACAACATGTCGGCCCAAAAATTATCGAAAATATGTACATTACTTTCCTGGATAGTACTTTCCTGATCAGTCACCACAAGCTAACAGTACTATCTCTTTCAATCTATTCTTTTCCTTCATTTGATGCCAAAATTATTTGAATCATGTTACCGTTGTACGCATACCATAGGGCTTCCACCTACTCACCATTAACTGAATCAAGTCTGTGTGAAAAGTACAGTCAACAACGATAATATTCATATTAGCTTGTGGTTTGGCCTTCGTATTATAAGTATGACTTTATTTGTTGGCTTCAACCAAAGTGAAAATCGGCCAAAAAATCTAATGGACAACCAAGCTTCAATGGTCGACCAGGCTTCTCTTATGCTGGGAACCATAGATCTGAAAACTTAGCTCAGCTTTCTCATATAGTAAACGGCTTCGACATAATTAATTAGAAATTAGAATTCTCATTGTATTCTAATTTGTAATTAATTAATAACTTAATTTTGAATTAATACATGGGAATTATTCTTTGATGGATCTAGATTTGAACTGGTTCTAGAGTGTTGGTGTCATATTAATACCCCCTTTGGGAAAGTCAATTCCTCTATCCTATCATCTTAATTTCCTTTGCACCAATAATATTGCAAAATATGAAGCCCTCATTGCTAGATTAAAGGAAACTTTATCTCTTAATGTGTAACATTTATGCATCTATGGTGATTCCCAATTGATTATAAAACAAGTTAAAGGAGATTATCAAGCTAAACACTCTAAATTATCCATATATCATGATCTTGTTCTATGTTTGTTAAAATAATTTCTCATTTATACTATTGATTCTCTACCTTGGAAAGATAATTAGCATGGTGATGCGATGAAAAGTGTTGCCTCTCTTATATTAATTGAGGATCCTTCTGTTGATTACTGATTTAGTATACATAACTTTCACAATCCTGCTATTTCTAATAGCTTTAGTCATGTTGATTGTTGCTTTAACATTTTTATTTATGAATCATACTCCTAGGTTTTCACTATCTAACAGATGGTACTTTTCCTGATTCAACCAGCTCGAATATGAAAACTTTCTAAGTTATATATATATCATTATTTTTAATGTGCTTTATAGAAGAGGCTACAATGGAATTCTCCTTCAATGTCTTAACAAAATCAAGATCCTAGTGGCCCTTGAAGAAGCACATTCAGGTTCTTGTGGGGGGTTTTTTAATGAGAAATATTTGGTTAACAAATTGCTCTGAATGTGATACCATTGGAAATCCATGAAGAAAGACACTTTTGAGTTTGTTAAATTGTTTTAAAAAATAGAACAATTTGATTCACGCTCCTACCCATGAACTGCACTCCCAAGTTGCTTCATGGCCCTTCTATTTATGGGGTTTGGATATTTTTGGAGAGATCTATCCTCCTTCATCACAAGGACATTTTTTCATCATCACTACCCCTGATTAGTTTACTAAATGAGTTGAGGGTATTCCTCTTCAATCCACCACTTGTAATGTTATTTTCCAATTCATTCAATATAACATTATTTCTCGATTCAATAATATTCCACATTGATTCCTAATAATGTTACTTCATTTAAGAACAAAGATGTGAATAAGTTCCTTGAGAAATATCATATTAAACATCATTTTCTATCCCTTATTATACTCAGTCTAATGGACAAGATGAAGCTTCTAATAATATAATTGAACTCCATAAAAATATTAACAAACATGGGAAAGATTAGATTACTCGATTGTATAATATTTAATGGGCCTATAGAAGAAGTATTCACACAACCACATGAACTACTCCTTATAACCTAGTTTATTATGTTGATTTAATTATGCCTTTGGAGCTATAAATTCCTTTGAATTACAAAATTCTCTAAAGGGTCTTATTGGTGATGAATCTTATAGAGATCAACATCTTCAACAACTTGAGATTCTTGATGAATAATGTATTAATTCTCTTGAGCATATTCAAGCTCATCACAAATCGTTACTAATAAGATAAAATGACAAAGTTATTGAATGATCCTTTTCAGTCAGTGACTTGGTGCTTTATGCAAATCAACACAATGTTAATGCTCTACTTGAGGAAAAAGGAAAATTCAATCCTAATTGGCTTGGTCCTTTCATTATTACTAAATTTTATGGCTCGGTTGCCTACAAACTAGTAGATATAGATGATACACCTCTTAAAGACACCATAAATGTTATACACTTACATTGATATTATGCTTAATATTTCCCCTTTTCATTCTTATCTATATTGGTTTTCTTTCTTTTCTTTGATAATTTGTGTGTTAGTATATTTCTTCATTAGAGCATGTATGTTAGATGGTTAAGTGTTTTATTACTATTTATACAATAAGAAAAGAATGGGGATCAAAGGGTGAATGATCCTATTTCCTATTATACATTAGGAAGGAGAGATAACATAATAGGCTTAGAAGGGTCAAAGTGTTGAATGGGTATACAGATCCTTTGTTAATAAGGAAAATTTATAGGGAGATGTGAGGGCTAGGGTGAAATGAAGGAAAAAATGGACTTTCTATGAACATAGATTGACAAAAATTCAAAAAACTAGTGTAAATGCCAAAAATAGAAACTACATGTTATAATTAACCCATGATTTAAATTTGGTGTTGTTTTGGGGGGATTAGGTTGCTTGGGTTGACCTACTCTCGAGACTAGGCCGCCTAGGCCTACTTGTGCCTTACACTTCCAACTTTTTTAGTTGCAAACTACATGTGAGGTCGTAAAAGTTTTGGATCTTATTCGGTGCTATCTAGAAGAATAATTATTGTGTAGAGAGGGTTTTCCCTAGTCAAACTCCAGTTATAAAACCTTGTAATGAAATGACAAAAAGGAAATTGTGCTAACATAGAGTAGAGGATATATTTGAATCATGAAGTGTATTATACCTTGGAAACACAAGTGCTTCTTTGAATGTGATCAATAATGTTGATGCAATATCTTTGAATCGACACAAACGCCCAAAAGGAAATCCTAAAAGACAAGACTTGCACAAAGGATTCTATAGTTTGTCACAATGCTTGGTGGAGATAGAGAGAAGAATGACTTGAAGAGTTGAAACTCAAATGCTTGGATGTATGGATTCTTTTGACATTCTTCCTTGATGGTAGAATCCTTTTATTGGCCTTTAATGAGGGAAAGAAGCTTGTTCCATGGAGAAAATAGCCTTGAAAAAACCTTAGAATGCTTTAAATCTTGCTTGAGAATGCTTGAATGCAAATTTTCAAGAGAGATCATGAATTTCAACTTGATGATTGTCCAGATGAGTAGAGGTAGGTTGATTTTATACCACTCACAAAATTTTACAACTCAAAACTTGAAGGAAGCTTATGATATTTTAGATTTCCTACTTAACCAATGAGACAAACCCCAATTTAAATTTTAGGGAAAACCTTAGGGAACAGATTATATGGCTGACATATTCTCCCCAAAAAGCCTTGAAATCTTGTTGGGGAATAGGGATTGCAAAGAAGATACTAAAAAGATAAGTGGTACAGAGCTAGAGTACCAAAAATCAACATGAGAGCCCATACATGATAAAATGGGGTCCAATTGGGCATCTAATATAGGTTCTTACAATTTAAGATGTTAGATTTAGCCCCCACTTTAGGGGGAGTATGAGTCTACCTCATGGTTATGGTAAAGGAGAAGCGAGAGAAATGATCATGGGAAAAACTACAAAGAGATAAGACATTACTAAGTTCAAGGACATAAGCCCCCAAACAAAGGATCTCAAATTAGATAACCACATGCAAAGGAAAACAAAAAACAGCAAAAAGATAAAAGATAAAAGACAAATAGGTTAGTATTAAAAAAAGGCTCCAAATCAACTAGTTGAAGAGACATTGATCAATAAAACATTTTAACTACTAGCATCATGCTTAGGTTCATCCTCTATAGGCTTTTGTCTCTTTAATGAACTAGCCATTGTTATAAACAAATAGAAACCCTAATTTCCCAATTATCAAATCTAACCCTCCCCTTTCAATACTTTCAAATTGACGCTTTTCAAGAAATTAAAACTTCATGATAATTTTTCTTTTACTTACTGATTGCAGTATGGCTTAGTTGATTAATTGGGAATTCCTTGTAACTAGTTGCAAGTTCACTGGCAATCTATCACTTTGCTTCTGTAATTTACTTCATTTCTTTGAAATGATGATAAATTAATCCCCAATCCCTTTTATTCCTCTATCTTTTCCAACATTAAATGACGCAAATGACTCGTTCAACTCGTGTTTAAACCCCATCCATTGATGAGAAAAGATGAACGGTGCATGTTAAGATTTAAAATTGCATTTATAGCACTCCAATGAGCTCATAATACAATTTTCACATTAGAGTCATTGACACATTGGAAAAAACAAACCTTCCAATGCGTCTGGGAGTTGAATTTATGATCATTAATGTATTGACATCAGAAGCTCCACATTGTACACGCTAGTGCGTTGGAACAAAAGAAACCTTCCAACACACCAATGAGAGGTCACCCCATCTTATGGAATCATCCATGTGGAATATGATTTTTACATTCCATGTCACACTCATCAATTTGCTAGAAAAAAGTAAGCCTTCCAAAATGAGTGGCCATCGTGTCATCAAAACTGAGTGTTATGAATTCACTTGCCAGTGTGCTGGAACAAAAACTTCATTCCAACATGCCAGAGAGATGATGATATATCCTGGTTTAACATGCTATACAAGCACAACACATCAACACGCCAGTGCATTGAGATAAAATGTGCCAGTGAGATGAGGTATATAGCACTAAAAAGCCACTTCGTGCACATGCAATATTCAAGTGTTAAGTTACATGTGAAGGAGAAATCACTAGTGGTATACAACATGACAATATTAATACATTAAGAAATAAAAAGGATAACACGTGTCTCCATTCTAGTGACTTTGAGAAGGAAATTGGTTCCATCAAATATTTTCCCCAGAACTTAAAACTTAAAAGCCAATTTGTGCACATGCAAAATTCAAGGGTTAAGTTGCATGCAAAGGGGACACCGCTAGGGGTATAAAATAGAACAATATTAACACATTAGGAAATTGAAAAATAACACTAAAATATGCTTGGTGAATTTGGAAAGGAAATTAGATCTTGAAGACATTTGCACATGCTAGGTCACAATCATCAAGGCATTGGAACAAAGGAAACCTTCCAACGTGTCAGCAAGTGGCTAGCTTGTCATCAAAATTGAGTGTTATGAATTCACTTGCCAGCATGCTAGAACAAAAACTTTGTTCCAACTCGCCAACGAGCTCATGGTATACACTGAATCAACACACCACACAAGTGCAAAACATCAACACGCCTACAAAATTTTTATCCCAAAATGCCAATGAACTAACATACATAGCACTTAAAAGCCACTTCACACATATGCAAAATTCAAGGGTTAAGTTACATGCGAAGGGGACATTGCTATGGGTATAAAACATAACAATATTAATACATTAGGCAATACAAAGGTAACACGTGTCTCAATTTTGATGAACTTGAGAAGAAAATTGGATCATGTAGACATTTTCCCTGGAACTTAAAAGCCAAAATCAATGCGCGTCGTTGAAGATTAATTTAAAACTGTTCACAAGTAGGCCTTTTCTAGTTCAAAGAAAACTATAGGCTGTAGGATAATTTCAGTAACACCAATTTTTGTATTTTATGTTTTTGAATGAAATGCAATTCTACCAATGAAAATTAATCTATTTCTAAGATGAATTCCTATCTTAACCAATCTTTCCAAAAAAAACTAAAAAGAGTAGGGTATTGATAATTTAAGAAAATTGTTGAAATTGAAACCTAATAGACATAAATCATCACTGTTTCATCTTATGAATTAAAACATCAGGAAGATGAAGAAAACCCACAAAACATAGATTAGAATTACTCACAACCATGGCTTTACAGATGCAATCATCAAAGGAAATTAACGTAGATATAAGATTTGTCAAAATTCATCAAATCGTGAAGCCACTACGAATGTACACACCCACGAGATAAATTTATCTTATAGCACCAGTGAAAATCTTCTCAATGATTCATCATGATAAGATAATCACAACAATAATAAATTACAGAATTAAATAATCACAAATATAATTCACAACAAGCACAATTATCTCTCTAAAATTCATATATTGGCTGCGACAATTGACAAATTTTGCATAGATAGCAGAATAATCACACCATGAATGAAGCACCAATTGCATATAGCTTTATTACAAAAAAAATACCGACCTTAATTACATTTTTTTGAAAAGTATTTATAGTGCTTCTATTTGGAAAATAAGAAACCCATAGCTAGGGTTTCAACTACACAAAACACGGTGAAAAAAAAGTATATCTAGGGTTTAACAATGCAAAACTACTCCTAAACTGATTGCTAACTACTTTTCATATATTCCTATCCATTTACACATCATATACATGCAAAATTAGACTCGAATCAACCCCTAAAATGTAGAAAATCAAACTTTAGTTCCATAGCTTCTTCTTCTTCTTTGCACATGGTTTGATCTTCACTTTGTTATTCACACCCAGAGAGAGAGAGAGAGAGAGAGTAGGAGATTTGTTATTCACATCCAAAATGCATGAATCTAACTTCTCTTCTGATTGTAACTGATAGAAGATCCCTTGAATTAAAAAAAATGACCTCCAACTTGCATGCAATCCTCTCAATAAATAAATCTTTGCAAAAAATGCGATTGAAAAATAGGTGCCCAAGAATTTTGGGGTTGTAGAACTCTGAAAAATGCAACTTTGAAAAAAGGCTAACTCTATAAATTTGATGACCCTAGAATTTTTTGATTGCGGACCTCCGAGAAACTTGACCTCTGAAAGTGGCTAAGGCCACAATGACTTGGTTCAAGAATTTTGGGGTTTTGGACCTCCAAAAAAATTGACCTTTGAAAATTTGTGGACACTAAAAACTCTGAAATTTTTGAAAATTGAATGACTGAAAAATGACAAAGTCCACAATTGCCTGCCAACTCCAAAATTTCTACACTTAGTGTTCTGGCAGGATTCTAGGATGTGTTAGAAACTCTTGGAATGAATTTCTAAAGATGTTGACAACCTCATTGATTTCATTGATGTTTGGGGTCTTCATATGTCCTTCTGCATGAAAAGACACTTATTAAAACCATTATCAATCTTCTTGAAAACATTTTAAAATCTAAATTACAAAACATTAAAGGGACTGATTAGGAAAGGGAAAAGAAAAAGAAAATACACCCTCAAAAGATCAAGCACAATAAGAAACCCCCAAAAAAATACAAACAACCCATGTAAGGAAAACAATGCGGAGTTTTAGGGGGTATGGAAGCCATGAAAAGTCCAAACACATTTCATTGTTTTCACTTTGTAAACTTTCATAGTTTCAGGGTTTCAGAATTGTTGGTACTTCCAAAAATTTCAGAGGTCAAGACCTCAAAAGTCTGAAAACAATTCGTTGTTTTCCCCGTGAAAACATTATGTTGTTTTCACTCTGAAAAATTTCAGAATTTCAAAGTTGTTGGAACCTCTAAAACTTTCGGAGGTCGAGACCTCAAAAGTTTGAAAATATTTTTTTGTTTTTCCCATGAATTTTTGTTGTTTTTTTCACTATGGAAACTTTCAGAATTTCATAGTTGTTGGGACCTCTAAAAATTTAATTGGTTGAGACCACGAAAGTCTGAAAACATTTCATTATTTTCCCCACAAATTTTTTCATTATTTTCACTCTGGAAACTTTCAGAGTTTCAGGGTTGTTGGGACCTCTAAAACTTTCAGAGGTCGAGACCTTGAAAGTCTGAGAACATTTCATTGTTTTCTTTGTGAAAACATTTCATTATTTTCACCCTAAAAACTTCTAGGGTTTTAGGGTTCTGGGGTTATTAGGACCTTTGAAATCCCAAAATTGACTTTTAGCTATTCTTTTAAGGAAAAATCAAGGTTTTTTTGAGGGATCACACACCTTAAAGACCATTTCAATCTCAAAACCCTCAAAACTACAAATACTCGAAACAAAAGGCAAAAAAAAAAGAAAAAGGAAAAAAATAACAAAAAGGGAGGGAAAAGGAGACTTCATCATTTGAGCTCCCAAGTATCAAAAATTTATTCACAATATGACTTCCACAAGTCTTAGATTATGAAACCTTCTAAAACCCATCGACACAAGAAAACACAAGGCGACAGAGAAAAAAGAAAGGGGGTCCCCATTAGGTCAAGTGGCTAAAATGGGGTGTGAGTTGTGGAGGCACAACAAAAACCAATGAGAAAATAGAAATTGATTAGAAGGAATTTAACTTCAATAGCATAATATGGGAGAAGCTTAGGTTAACTAATTCTTGCATGAGTCCCAAGATTTTTATTAATAGGCAAGTGCATCCAAAAACATAAGTTTCTTATGTTAACGATAGGGATTAATTAGCTTTATCACCATTCATACCTTTCTTCAAGATGTTGATGATATAAGTGAGCTAAGTGTTCTCCTTAGTCTCGAGTGTTATTTGAGATGTTTGACCAAAACACAAGTATAATCGACTCATGAGATAGTTGTCACCATCTAATATGAATGTGAAACCAAACACTATTATTTTTGTTAGTATTTGATAGTACTGAGAGGGGGGGTGAATTAGTTAAAATAGGTAACCTACTAATTCAATCACAGGTCTGATTAAATTTACCAATAACTTCCAAATAACAAAACATATAATTGATGCAATGAAATAAAACTAAATAAAATCAAACATCCACACATGCATCACACATAACACATTGATTTTTCACGTGCAAACCCTCAGCTAGAGGGAGAAAACCACGGTGGGGATGACACCCACAAGCCCTTCAATGTAGTAAAAAGGTTTTCCCTATTAGGAGCTACAAATACCCTTTCTAAGGGTTCACCTTGTTAGGAGTGACTAGTACACCATTAGGAGTATAATGAGATCTATTAAGATCTACCTTGCTAGAGGATTTAAGACTCTTTTTGTGATTCCACCCGGTTAAGGGATTTACAATAGAAGACTTGTTAAAGTTGACCCACTTGTCAGATCTAATATTCTCTCTTCTCTCTGATTTTCTTATGCTTAAGACCCTGATCACAACCCTAGCAATCACGATTTTCACTTCATACAATCATCAACAACTCACTTCATCATCATCTTTAATAAGAGTAGTACCCAATAAATACTTAACTAGCACTGCCTTAACCTTCACCAAAATTCAACTTTCAATCTTCCTGCTCAAATCCATCTTGCCTAAACATATATCTCGATTTTGTAAAACATTTTCTAGCACCACCTCAATCCATCATGAGATATACATGTGATATTCCCAAGAACAGTCAAAGATATTTTGATTATCCCAAATATATTATGGAATATTCCCTCCTTTCTTGCCTCGCGCATATAAATGAAAACTCATTAGATCATTATCATCTAAGACACATCACCATAAAAACTATACACACCACAATATCTATATCGGTCATCGATCTAAGATCTACCATCGGTAGCTCTAGAACTTAAGCTCTCTAGCCTGTGACGTCTTCTGTCACTGAAATGCTTGCACATCAAACATCCAACTGATTTATGGTCAAAACCATAAAGTGTTATGAGTATATCCATGCTATATCTAAGACCGCTCCACTTAATTCCTTCTTAAACATTAAAACTACCAAAATCTCCTTCTGTAGCAGATCTTCATGTACACTACTCACTATACTTAGCTAATTCCTTCTTATCGATCGAACATTGACCTTATCGATTGTCCTAGTCATATGATATGACTATGTTTGCACCAATGAAAACCAAAATCACAACTACTTGTGACCGCTCACCAAAATACATCACAATACCAACAATTTGGATGTACTAGTTATATTTTGATCTTAGAATATTTCCTTGTTTCATTCATTGATAATCATTAACCTTAATCGTCCTCTTTAATTAATTAATTTGATCATTGTATGTTTTTAATTAAATCACAATCATATTTAATATCACTAATTAATTTATATATATATATATATAAAATTTATAATTAAATCCTATTTCTTAAAGGGGACACCGCGTTATTTCTAAAAATGCAAAGCAAAAAGTTAAACATAACTTTTAAAAACCATCAAATTGAATAGAGAACACAAGGAAAAATTAACCTATCTTTTTGGGTGATGCAATGTTGTATGACCCTTGGATGTCACTACATTAATGATATAGTCCTAGAACAGGTGGGGAATAAAATGAGAGGATGAAAAAAAAATATGGTTGGTGGAACTGGAAGGACAATTGCCAACCAAGTCCAAGTGGTATGCCAAAAAGAAAATGGGAAATAAATTTCCTTACTTGTGTCCTTGAGATTTTAAGGACTAGTGTGATTCAAAACTTCAATCAAAGTCAAAGTTTTTGGATTGGAGGTTAAGAGTTTTCATTTAATCTAAGATGTCTCAAACCATGTGAGAAGGAATTCATTTGTTTTGGATGTTTTACTACTAAAGGTTATGATCTCATGTCTATGGTATGTGTGCGTTAATTAGTACCAAAGATATCATAGATCTCTTGAAAGAGGGGTTCACATGATAAAATAAAGAAAAAAAAACAATGGTGACAATACCAACAGAAAATTTAAAGTTACCACTTCATTTAAAGTGATGATTTCATTTCTATCACAATGAATTCAAATTTGCCCCTACTATTTTATAATTGCCTCTTTATGGCAAGTGGCATATTCCTCATAGTTAACATGGAGAAAGGAAAGTGATGGGTTTGTAACATTATGGTTTGGTTTCTTTCCATAATGGATCTTCCTTTTGGCACTAAAGAAAGATTAAGACATCATTATACATTTATTAAAAAATATTGAGGGGGTGCCTATCATGTTATTTTATGTTGGAATTATGATGGATTTTGGATTTGGATTGTAGAGTTTGATGTTTTGGAGTTTATCATTGATGACAACTCTATCATTCTATCAGGATTGATGAATAGGTTACGGATACATAGTGACCTGTTGGATATGAAAAGGTAGATTATGCTAGGTGTTTTGATCGGTGAACATGAAGATAGTATCATAGATTGTTTTGTGTAGTGATAAAGTTAGATGACATTTTTGGAGATGTGATCATTCTTGGTGGTTTACCAAAGTCAAAGAAGTATATTTCTACATCCGCAACCATTTACTTAATGTTTTGCGTGAGTTAGCATTTTGGTGATGTGTTTAGTGTGAACCAGTTGTACTACTGATTGGTTCCTGTTGACCAGATGATCAAGGTAGATGATTTATGGGCCTACATGTCAATATATTTTGGGCCAAAATGTTAGGTATGATTGACACAATTTTCCATGAGTTTGGTCAATTTGGTCAACCAACTTGTAAAATATTTTCTAAGTCTTAGCTGACTTAAGAACATTAGTATAAAGCTGGATTAAATCACATGATTTAGGGTTTCGATCATGAATTTGGGTGTTGCACTCATAGATAGAGGCAATGTAGTGCACCAACATTTAGAGATTACAAAGGATCTGATTAAGAAAAGGAGTTTCTATATTTCTAGATCAAGTTATATTTATTTCGTAATAGTTGCAACAAGTTAAATCCTTTAATAGGGTGGAATTTAACAAGTCTTATTGTTAAATAATTTAACAGGGTGACTTCTTAATTAGAGTTTTAAATCCTCTAGTGATTTTTTGGTACTTCTAACAAGGTACTAGTCACTTCTAACCAGATGAACCCTTGATAGGGTATTGTAAGCTCCTAACAGGGAAAATCTTTTATCCATAGTGAATAGATTTGTGGGTGTCATCCCCACCATGGTTTTCACCCTCTTACAAGGGTTTCCATGACAAATTTTGTGGTGTTATGTGTTATGCTTTGTGGATGCTTAAACTGTATTACTTCTATTGCATAGTTATAATTTCATGTGTGATTGTATGAAAGTTTTTTAAAAGTATAATTAATTTTTTGGTTGAATTAGTTCATTTCTTGTTTACACTAATTCACCCCTCTCCTCTCAGTGCCTTCTATATCTAACAATTGGTATCATAACATAGTTTCCTATAAGAAGACTAACAACTTGGGAGAGATCCTTGAGGAAGACATGGAATCCTATAAAATACAACTTGCGAAGGTTGAATACATGATTGAGAAACTCAAAGATCAGTTGAAGAAATCTAGGACTAAAAGAAAAGAACTGGTTCAATCGATGAATGATAGTCAAGACCTAAATGAAACACCTATCTTGAAAAAGTGGATCTAAGGAATCTGGAGCAGCCTTAGAAGCATTATCTCAAGAGAATGAGAAGTTACATAAGGACAACAAGGATATGCATAAGGAGATGGACAAGCTGAATCAAGAAAATAAAAACATGCAAAGAGAGTTGGAGAACTTTGGAATCAAAATGGTTCAAGAGATCAAAGCTAAGAAAATGGTTGATGAAGCTAAGAAGGTTACAAATGATGCTCTCAAAGAAAAAAATGACACCTTAAAATCAAATATGGAAGAACTATTTAGATATGAACAAGACATTGTTATTATGAATGAACAACTACATGATACAAGCTTAGAAAATACTAATATCCTAAGAGAAAATGAAAAGATAAAAGGAGAACTAAAAGTAGCCACAAATATGTTGGATAAGTTTAATAAGAGTTCTGCTAAACTGGGTGAGCAACTCTCAAACCAAAGGAGAAACAATGAAAAACAAGGTTTAGGGTTTTCAAAATTTGAAGTCGCTGAGTCATTTGGTACCAAGAAGATAGATGAAAAGGAAGACAAATCAACACCTAAGTTGAACAACAACAAATATGGTAAAAGGAATTACACACCGGTATGTTTCAATTGTCACAAGGAAGGTCATACTTCTAGTGTATGTAGGTCTAAACCTATTGGACTTAATAGATTGAATGCACCTATTACTAGATCTAGAAATTTCCATGCTATATCTAAATGATACAATGCTAGATCTAATGTTTTTCATGGTAATTATTATCATTGCAACAAGTATGTTCATAAAGATAATGAGTGCAGGACAAGAATCAACAATTAGAGGCCATACAACCCCAACTGGTTGAGACCTAATCAACAAGGCA
Source organism: Chamaecyparis obtusa (assembly GCA_027943335.1). Lineage (NCBI taxonomy): Eukaryota > Viridiplantae > Streptophyta > Pinopsida > Cupressales > Cupressaceae > Chamaecyparis > Chamaecyparis obtusa. Next base: position 624,133 of record BSBK01000143.1, read on the forward strand.
ATCGATTGGATGTTACTTATTCTATCTGCCACAATTATAGACATACATGAGTCAATATTAGGATGAAAATTGGTAGAGGAAATTTTGGACCATGGAGACAAACTGGTATGGTGTGTCATTATTGCAACAAGATTGGACATCTTGATAGATCTTGCAGATCTACAAAGAAAGACAATGGAGTTCAAATGGTGAATAGGCTTGATAATGATAAAGGTAAGAACATTGCAGATCTTGAAGGAAGAAAAAATTAGATGAAACAAAAATGGGCTAAGAAAGGTGTACTCAATTCTTCTAAATTGATAGAGAACTGTTAAAAAGTAAATATCCCTTGGTATAATTGAGAGGGGGGTTGAATCAATTATATAGATTAAACAACTTTTTGCCCAACTATGGATATCATTTACTCTCTTTATACATGCATATAGTAAAGTGCTGAAAATTAAAATCAAGCTTAACATAATGAAACACATAACACCATATTTTGTTAACTAGGGAAACCCTGGCCAAGGAAAAACCTTGGTGGGGATGGCACCCACAAAATGATCCAAATGATCCACTAATCAAAAGTATCTTTTGAAAGATATTGACCCTGTGAAGAGTCTCTATGAAGAGTCTATTACATCCATGTAGTGTATCTGTCCTTGTGAGAGGACTAGGCCCTATTAAAAGTCTTTGACTCTGTGAGGAGTCAATTATACAATACAAAAATGGGATCTTACTACTTATACAAAGTGCACAGTGCACATATAATACATATACAACTTCGCGATACAAAACTTTGTCTGCTGTTGATATCTTCAATATCTAATCAGTCCTTGTAGGTGCTCGCATAAAATCAAACATACAACTGTCCTTCTCTTCTTAGATCAAAAAATTTCCATATACACATAACATACAAAGTGCACATATGTCAATCATATCATTATAATACAATTGTCCATCTCGCTTAAACAAAGTGCCTTCCTTTATACCTTTCTCTTTATCCAGTAGGCTTTTAACATAATTATATGTTACTAAAACTTTAATATATCATTCTTTCATGTTAGGATGGACATCTAGGATGTCATCCCAAACTAATTCATAACTTTATCTCACAATAAAAAAATAACTTGTTAGCCAAAACTTGATATACTCTAACTTGCCCTGTTTCTATGATATACATGTGTTCTTAGGAAAACTTTAGAAATCATAACCAAAACATAGTATCTCCTTTAGCGCAATCATACACATCATAAATGATGTCCATACTATTTGTAGTGAAGCTCGCTAAAGTCCAATTGCCAATAGTAAACCTCCCTGAATGGATCTCTGCATCTACTCACTATAAACTTCCTTATACTTAGACAATTTTCTAAGTATCCCTTATCAAAATTCAGCTAAAACATATCTATCCCAAACGAGTCTATATGCTTCCATTAATGAAAACCCTATCATATCCCCTTAGCCAAATTGACAACAATCTCCCCCTTTGGCATTGATGGCAACATATGAAAAATTGGCTAAGTATGCGCCATAGTTACAAAAATCTTTAAAATTGGCCTGTGAAAACTTTGTGGGTCATCTATATGTTTATCATCTTACACATACTGTACTCCCCCTTTTTATATACTCCTATATATATCCTTACACAATTTTTTTGTCTACTTTTCCCCCTTTGACATCAATGACAAAGATAGGGTAAAAAGGTCTATATGCATGTCAACATTTTTCTTCTTACCTTCATTTGTATCCTTCAAGACTATGAGATTTGTGGTGGTGGGTGAATGAATCCCATTAGTTGCATACAATCCACAAATCTAGTCTTCAAATTTGCAAATTTTGTGTCCCAACATTTCTTCATTGTTAACCCTTTTCTAAGTGACCCTCACATTCCATAAGCTGTCATTTCCACTCTTGTCATATTTATAAACTAAAATTTCCCAAAAGCTATCCTTGCTACTATCAATTCATCAAGTTCTTTATGTAATAGGTCAATTTTTGTAGATAATTGGCCACTAAATAGGCTGAATTTCTTTAATAGCATGTCCTTGTTTTGATGGAGAGTAGTTAACTCTTCATATGCTTGGTTTAACTTATTTTCTTCCTCAATTATCCTTACCTCATTGCTCTTTATATGCTCAACCATATCATTTATTTCCTTTTCTTTGGCTGCTATGGTCTATGTTGTTCTAAAAATGTGTTTGTGTGCCCTTGCACATTCAAACAAGATATCTTTCCCTTTTAAGATTTTTAATCTTATGTCCGTTATGCATTTGTCTAAATGTTCTAGGTATTTCTTGATGTTCTTATTTAGCTTATTGAACAATTGTGATTCATATTCTATTTGCACTATTGTCTTTAATGTTTCTTTTAGTGAAGAAAATTGTGCATCAAATTCTTCAATAATTTTTTCCTAATTTCTTCTCCTTCTCATGCTCAACAAAATGAAATAGTAATGTTTTCTGTAGTCTGCCAAGTGCTAGATTTACATATTTATCTACAAGTTCTATTTTTCTTTTTGTTTCCTCAATTCCTTTTAAAAATGAAAGTGCTGACAATTGCATATACTTTAATGGATCTGCCATTCCTTTGAGTAGATCTGAAAGATCATCATGTGATGAAGATGTATCTAATTTTTCTTTACCTTTTTCTATTTGCACTAGAATAATTTTTTTTCTTGTTATGCTTTTTCCTTCTTCTGTTTTGTACTTTTATCTTGTATCTCTGACTGTTTTTGTATTGTGGGAGGTTTGGTCAATAGTGCTTGAGTGGTCTGTGAAGATGGTTGTTGTTGTACCTCACCTTGTTGGGTATCTTCTTGCTCTCTATTCCGCTCTTCCTGCTGGTCAGGTTCACTGATTTACATATCTCCTCCCAAATTGTCAACATCTTGTGCTTGGTCTTGAAATGGGTCCTCTTTATCATTGATGGGGTCCAATGTAATCTCAACTCCTTCAATAATCAAATCTAGTTTCTTACTATTACTTTGTTGCTCATCCTTTGTAGGTATTTGAATTGAATCTTCAACCAAATTCTTCAATGCATCTTTAGCTATTTGTTCTGTCTCTCTGGTGATTTCAATGTATTTTCCCAACATGAATAGATTCATTCTTTTCTTACTTCTTAAGGAATTATCCATGATGTGAAGTACCTTTTCAATTGATCTTATGAAATATTGGGCCTGAGATACCTTACTACATCATTTATTAACTTTAAATCCTCTTCCTTTTCTCTATCCTTCCTCACTTCTAATCCGTCATAAAGTTCTTTAAAGGTATGCTGCCCTGAATCTCTATGAGTGCTCTTTTGCATTCCAAAAGATATGTCAACACTGTAATTTCTAAGGTTGTCTTCTGATTAATATTATATCTATCAAATAATTTCAATTGATCAAGGTTACCTTCTTTGAGTATTCTATTATTCAATCTCCCAAAGGAAGGTTTCCAACCTTTCCTTGTGCTAGTAGAAGGTGTCTTATGTTGAACGACATTTTCTTTCTTCTTATCTTCTTTGTCCTATTCAATTTTCTATTTAGCTTTCTCTTCCTCTTCTTCTGATTCTTCTTCATCTGATTCCTTAGAGCGAATTACCTTAGGCTTCTTTGATGTTAGTTTTGGTGCCATAGCCTTTTGTCTCTTAGGTCTTCTAGGAGAGGTAATAACTAGTTCTATTTTCACTTTCACTCCTTTAGCTGTAGGAGATATTCTTGTTGGTCTCTTTGTGATTGGTGATAATGATGGGCTTGGTTGTACATGAATTATCTCTACATTTGGTGTACTTTCTATTGGTAATGGTGTTGCTGGTGTGGATAGTTGTGAACGTCCCACTACTATAATAGGTTGAACAAATAATACATTTGATCCTCCTTCACTCATTAACTTCATTGAATGTTTTGTGTGTTGCCATTCTTCTTTAGACATTCCCGATTCCTTAGCTATCTTGTCCATGTTTTTATCTACCTTCTTTACTGTAGAGTGTTCTTCTTGTCCTTTAATTTCACTAAACCTTTTCTCACAAGTCCCCCATCTAGGACTGTCCTCATCTTTTTATGATTTTAATAAAGTGTCAATGCACTCAACCAATAAATCATCAGACACTTCATACTCCAAAGGTTTAATAAAGTGAATTCTAGGTTCAACTGCTTCCAAACATGTGCTATCAGTCTCAACCATAATGCAAATTTCATTCTTATATTTGTCGACTATAGAGGGTGAAATTGTAAATCTCTATTTCATCTGATTTCAGAATGCTTTCCATTCTAGTAATGTCACTTTCAATTCTTTCCTTAGGTTTCTTTCTATTATAGTTGTTGACTTTCTCCATTGTGCATCTATCTAAATTCAATTCACATGCAGGCATTGTGTGAAATATTTTGGTAAGCTATAAAAGTAAGTATACAAGGTATGATCCAAGTCTAAATGGTGTATACTTATCTTGTTTATTTCTCCTAACATTATCAATTAGTTGATTTCTGAATACCTCACAAAGATTCACATCTTCTATGTCAATTACCAACTTATAGGTTGCATGAACAAAGCCCACATAACTAGAATTTGGTCTTGAGGTGTAAACCATCTTATAACCTAAGATCTTACTTAATAATCTCATATATGTTTGTTTTATGGTGTGAACTTCCATGCTTCTTCCATCATAATCTTCTTTTGTGTTCTTTTCCACAAGCTTGTTAACTTTTTTGATATAGGATTGATTCTAGTCATGCTCAAGCTAGTTAGATTATGAATGATTTCATCTGTTAACTCTATAGGTTGATCTCCAATCCAAATTTTATCATTGTGGAACCTACTTAATATAATCCTTATCCATTCCTCATTGTCAAAATCAATATGGAAGACCTTCTTCATTAAGTCATTCTTCCCTAGATGTTCAAAGCCTTGTTTGTATGTTCTATCATGTAGGTTGTAAACTTTATCCATATCTTCATAAATCTCATTGTAGCCTATTGTTTCAATTTTTCAATGTATGTATCTCCATGTAATGTATCTCCATGTATTCTCTACGTATAATACATCACTAGGAATTTGCGAAAAGGATCCCACTGGATCATCCAAATATGGAGTAATAGCTCTTTTCTTGAAATTGTGTCTAGGTTCATTCCTAATATCTCCATCTACTTGATTTTCCTTTTTAACAACTGAATATCCAAGATTAGTAACCAGGTTAAGCTCGCAAGAGTAATAAATACCTTTCTTTTCTTGTTCTAGGGTTTCATGATAATACACTTGATATTGCTTCAACCAAACTCAAAGTCTTTAAATCCTTTGTGCTTTCAATCTCTCTAAGTGAAAATGGTGAGTAAATCCATCGATCAACATCCTTATATTTACCAAACATTTGAATTTGTGTTAATTTCTCAAACAAAAAAAAATATGTTTCCTTAAGCCAATAGCCTTTCATTCTTTGGCATGGTCACATATGTGAATATTATTTTCTACGCAATTCATTGTAGCTTCCTTTAGTCTATTCCAAGGTGTTACCAACTGTGCAGAATACCATTAAACTAATCAGGGAATCTGTGATATTCTGATATGCTTACCCTATAAGGTGTAATATCTTTCAGTTCAAGGTGCATTTCTCATCAGAATTTGATGAGTTTTTCTTTTCTCCATGAGATTATTCTATCTTCTTAACCTCTGATACATCCTTTTCTTTTTCAATCCAAATCTTTGAACTTGTAGATAACTTTTCTTTCATAAAGGTATTCTCAAGTTCATTCACTTGATTCATGCTCACATTCTGATTATTCCTTTCATTGTTGTTCATGTTTCTTCTAGGATCTAGTGATCTTTTATCCAGTGGTCTTCTATTTCTATTGAATTTTCAAAATCTTGTTGTATTTCCCAACTTATTACAAATATAACATGTCAAAGTACCTTTTCCTTGTCTAGCTCCAAACCGATTTATCTCAAGTCTGCATTCTCTAGCAATGTGTCCAAAATTGTTGCATTTTTAATACATAATAGATATGTTACTTGCTTATATGGATCTTCTTCCTATCATGTTAGTCCTTTCATGCATTCTAATAAATATCTAGGTTTCCTACATTCTCTAGCTCTATGTCCAAAATTAGAACAATTATAATAATAACTAGAAAAGGGGTTTAAAATACTTACTTTTGCAGTCCTTCTTCACATGTCCAACTTCATTGCGTATAAAACACTTTCCATTGAATTGCCTTCTAGGTGGTTCCATTTGATCTTGTGCTTGTTTTACTAGATTTGGTGTTTGAATAGGTTCTTAAATTAGAATAGGTTCATTCTTCATCAGATCTAGGTTTTGCTTGGCTTCAAGATCTTTGGTCATTTCATATTTCTTTGATGATTATCCTTCATTGTAACTGATTCTTGTCTTATCTACTTTAGGTTGTTGTTCCATGATCTGTTCATCAAACTTTTTTGCACTTGAATGTAGCTTCTCACTATGTTGATTTGATTTTGTAAGTTCACCTGTGATGATACAATTGTACTTCTCAAGTTCTGAAAAATTTAATCTAGAATCTTCAATTTCAGATGTCACTTTCGTAAGTTGTAATTTTAGATCTGCATTCTCAGATATATCTATTCTTAGCTCTTCGAGAGTCTTTCTTGTCTTCTGAGTAATGATATCAAGTTCATGTCTTAAGACTTTGTTTTCTTCCTTAGCTGACTTAAAAAATTTGATTTGATCATGTAACTCTTTCTTCTTCTATTTTGAGTGTTCAAGTTGATCTTTTAACTTCTGAATGTAATCTTGTGCATCTCTTAGCTTTTTCTTTAATCTATCTCTTTCCTCATTCGCTTGATCTAATTCTTCAAGAGTTTCCTCAAGGTTTTTCTAGGTATATCCTAAATCTATAGTGATTTTCTTCAAGCTATTAGGCTTATCCCTCAAGGAACTAATGATCTGATAGAAATTATTAGAAAGTAAACATCCCTTGGTATAACTAAGAGGGGGGGGGGGGGGGAGGGGGGGGTGAATTAGTTATATAGATTAAACAAATTTCTGCCCAACTATGGATATCATTTACTGTCTTTATACATGCATATAGTAAAGTACTAAAAAGTAAAATCAAGCTTAACATAATGAAACACATAACATCATATTTCATTAACTAGGGAATTCCTGGCCAAGGGAAAATCCCGGTGGGGATGGTACCCACAAAATGATCCACTAATCAAAAGTATCTTGTGAAAGATATTGACCCTGTGAGGAGTCTATTACATCTGTATAGTGTATCTGTCCTTATTAGAGGACTAGGCCCTGTTAAAAGACTTTGAATATATGATGAGTCAATTATACAATACAAAAATTGGATCTTACTTCTTATACAAAGTGTTCATTGCACATACAATACATAGACAACTTCGTAATACAAAACTTTGACTTCTGCTGATATCTTCAATATCTAATCAACCCTTGTAGGTGCTCTCATACAATCAAACATACAACTGTCCTTCTCTGCTTTGATCAACAAATTTTCATCTACACATAACATACAAAGTTCGCATATGTCAATCATATCATTATAATACAATTGGCCATCTTGCTTAAACAAAGTGCCTTCCTTTATACCTTTCTCTTTATCTAGTTCGCTTTTAACTTAAGTATAGTTACTAAAAATTTAATATCTCATTCTACCATGTTAGGATGGACATCTAGGATGTCATCCCAAACTAATTCATAACTTTATTTCACAATAAAAATAACTTGTTAGCCAAAACTCGATATACTCTAACTTGTCCTGTTTCTGCAATATATACGCTGTCTTAGGAAAAGTTCAGAAATTATAACCAAAACATAGTATCTCCTTTAGCACAATTTTACACATCATAAATGATGTCCATACTATCTACAGTGAAGCTCTCTAAATTCTATCTGTCAACAGTAAACCTTGCTGAATAGATATTTGTATCTGGTCATTATAAACTACCTTATACTTAGACAATTTTCTAAGTATCCCTTATCAAACTTCAGCTAAAACATATCTATCCAAAATGAGTCTATATGTTGCCATTAATGACAACCCTATCATATCCCCTTAGCTAAATTTTCAACAATAACTCCACAACATCATGTAATGTGGATAATTCTTCATTTGATTAAGTCAATGCTATTGACTTAGGGGGAGAAAATCAAGTAAGATCTATAACCAATCCCCTATATATGTGAACGGTAAATTTTACTAGTATATTTAGATGCCTATTGATGTTTTAGATGAATTTGTTGAAGAATCTTGTATTTCATATGATTCTATGCAACCACATTATGACTCTTATGGAAAAGTGACCATTTGATGCTCTAACTAGTTGCAAACGGTAAAAGGTACTATTTGACCATTTCTTGTGAATGTAATGTTATAAAAGTTGAAAATTGCAATTCATTTGTCACTTTTATTTCCATGAGCTAAGTTGTACACTTATGAGCGAGTATAAGACGATTTGAGTGATTGTGATCGATAGTTGTGATCTTGTGCCGGGATTGAAGTGGTGTTTAAAGAATCTCAATTGGAGAGAAAAAAGGTATTTCTCTATGTTGTAAAGGTTCAATTTTGTGTTTTGTGAAGAAAATCAGTGTTGTCATTATGGATACTCCAATGTTGATTGAAATTACTAAGGAACCGAGGCTTGTATTCAAGTTGCATCCTATGAATGTGGTGGAGAATGATCCTGGAGACACTTTATCTTCAATTCCCCATGATGTATTATTGATTGAAGACATAAGATCATTTATCTATTGCAAGGTTGAAGATATTGATTTGAATAATATATTCAAGGCTTACACCGAACTATGTAATAAATCAGGATTGAAGGATGAACAAAAACATTTGACCGATAAGGGTTTTACCTATATTGTCGACCTACCCAATATTTTTGAGATTGAGTGGATTAGATATGTATTGAGCCAAATTCATGATCAATTTATAGTTGGATTTGACACATAAGATTACCAAAGAGTTAATTCATACAGTAACTAGTTTATGTGCAATTGGTGGCTTACCTGTTCTAAGAACGGTACCAACATATGAGGTTACTTATTTAATTAAGTCAAGACAAGATCAAAGGGCGATGACAATCAATGATATTGAAGACATAGAGGTCAAGTTTGCGTCAATGGTAATCGGTTACAGGGTATATGAATCGAGCTGATTGGATAGCGTGCCCAGTGGGGCATTCATGTTGCATATTAGATGGTGAAGGAGAATGCACATTTTGACCTATGTGAGGTCATGAGGAGTCAATTCTTTATCAACATGGAGAAAGTAAAGAAGGACAAAAAGAAAATTTTCAAGTATGGTTCTATATTGGTATGTGTATTTTTCTACTTGCAAAATCATTTTCCTAGTATCAGTAATATTCAGTGGTCAACCAATAAACCAGTAGTAGTACAGATTAATGAGTGGATAAGAATGTTAGGAAATAACTTTACTAGTTCTTTGTGGGTTTATTTCAAAGAATTTTAGAAAAAAATGCATGTGAGGGAAAGGATCCCAACCGATATAGTGGAAAAGTATAAAGAAGACATGTTTTATTGTGAGTTCAAATATGTGTTTGGTGCAGGTGGTACAACCAAGAACCTCTTGGGATTTTCCGATGGGATATGAGGTAGATGGTGATATTGTATCACTTCATGCTGATGAGTTACTGTCCAAACTGATTGATGCAAGTATCCCTAGGTTTGGTACCTATGAAGAAACATTTATGAATATTCACTCACAATTGATGGAACTAGTGATAGAAAGAAGAGTGAGGAAAAGTGTTGATGACCTATCCAAGAAGAGTGGCATTACTGAGGAGGTGATGGATAAGACTAGGAAGAATTTTGTAAGTACTGCTCCTGAAGAAGTAGAGGTAGAGGTTATATCTTCTACAACCGGTAAGGCAAGAGGGAGACAAACTAGGAGTTCAACGATGAAAAAGGAGACTCATTCCCCTATTACTAGAGTATAATCAAAGAGGAAAACATCATCAAAGCCTGAAGCATCAGTGATTAAGGAAAAAGAAAAGGTAAAATCACCTATAACTGAGTAGAGGAATTATAAGAGAAAGAAGGAAATAACTCATGGGTATAAAGTGTCAAAAGGCAAGATGGGTAAGAAAGATATAGTAGAGGAAGAAGAAGCTAAAACATAATTAGAAAAAGACCAAGCCGAATTAAGGCCTAGTGGTAAAAATTCAAAGGTTGTTGGCATGACAACTGAAAAATTAGTCAAACCTAAGACTAGGAGAACTCATACAGTAGATAGCTTAACCTAAGACATAAGGGAATATGGAAGAATGAGTGATGTCAACTGATACTATGAAATGCATGATGATGAAGGAAAGAAGAAGATTGAAGAAGTTGTATAAAGTTTGCATAAGTTTTTCTGAGGACCCAGTGAGCTACACAAAATGATACCTGAATCACTATATAAGAAGATTGATGCTAGATGGAGGTATGCTCTAAAACCTGATAGAGAAATGTTGGGACATGCTTTAATTGAACTAAAGCCCGAATTGACTATGGAAGAAGTGAAACTCAATATTGAAGCTATGAGACCTAAATTCAGAACAAGGAGTAGAGTATGCAGAATACTCATTAGTGAATCTCAGGCAATTTATGTAGAGACTCTTGACATCATAAAGAAGGAATTGGAGAAATAAGATGAACCAATTGATGATGATGATGAGAGAAAAAAAGCTCAAGATCCTATCAATGAAGAGGTAACAATAGATGAGTTTATTACTGCTAATCAATTAATTGAAGAGATTATCAATGATGTACCTTCTAATATTCCTCAACAAGTTCCTATTGTTTATGTAGAAGATGTGTAAGGAAGAGTTGAAACTCAAAAGGATTAGACAAAAGAGGTTGAGGTACCTATTGTAACTACTACAATTGCACATAAGGAAGATGAAGTTGTTACAAATGATGGTGAACTTGCAAATAAAATTGAAGTTCAAGAAGTTGATGTTGCAGTGTAATCAATAAAAATGAAATTGGATCTTAGTGGAAGTTCTAGTTATAAGATGAAAGGAAAGACTTAGGATATTCTTGAGGAAGAAATTTTAGCTGAGCTTGGAGATGAGGATGTTGAGGTCATTCAAGGACTTATTGATGTTACTAAGATGAGTCCAAGTGAATTGATCAAAATGTTAGAGATATTGAAGCTAAAAGCTAAAAGGGATAAGCTTAGGGTTGAAAAGAAGCAAGAACAAGTACTTTTGTCTATTAGGGACATTCTTGCATATATTCTATCTAAAGCTGACTATGATCCTAATTCTACACCGATTGAGCAGATATATACTTTGATCAATGCTATCTTTGAGGAGGTTAGTAGTTTGGAGGAAGTTGTTGAGAATAGAGCTTAGATGAATTATGAGAAGAAGAGAACTGATAAATTAATGGATTCCATTGCATCAGATAAAGTGAAACTTGCAGTTCATGTGGACTAGGTGAAAGAGACTTTGAAGGAGATTGTTAAGCTACTTGATAAAGTTTCAGATTTTTTTATGTTTACACAAGATTTGGAGCTAAAGAGAACTAAAGCTCAACATAAGCTTAAATATTTGATTGATAGTTTTAATCCTATTTCAAATTCTTCTACTACTTATGGATCACAAGTGAAGGTTATAAATCATAAGTTGAAGACTTTACAAGCCAAGCAAGATAAGAGGATATCTACATTGTTGGAGTTGTAGACTTATTTGATCCCTAGAGTAGATGTTATGCTACAAAATGTTAAAGATTCAGAGGTATTAATTGAATCACTAGATACGAGTGTACTTGAATCTATGGAGGAGTTAGCTTCTATGTTGCATGGTCAAAATCAAGCCACAAAAAACTTGCAAAAGTCAAGGAAAGATTCTTTGGAATCAGCCAAAACAAATTTTAAAAGTGTTTTTGAAAGACTATGACTGGTAAGATGATTTCATTTTTGGTATGAAATTTTGTACCTTTTCCATTGTTGTCAAAGGGGGAGTGACCGGTACACTGAAAATAAAGCTAAGGGGGAGTAGTGTATGTATGACAATTTTCTCTATGTCTTTCCATCAATGCCAAAGGGGGAGATTGTTGGCATTATGATAGATTTTAGAGTTGGATTGCAGAACTTGATGTTTTAGATTTTGTCATTGATAGAAACTCTATCATTCTATCATAATTGATGAATAGGTTGCATATATCAATTGACATGTTGGATAATAAAAGGTAAATTATGCTAAGTGTTTTGACTGGTGAATAGGAAGACAATATCAGAGAATGTTTTGAGTAGCGATCGAGTTAGAGGATACTTTTGGAGATGTGATCGTTCTTGGTGGTTTACCAAGGTCAGAGAAGTAGAGTTCTATAATTGCAGTTGTTAACTCAATGTTTTGGGTGAGTTATCATTTTAGTGATGTGTTTAGTGTGAACCGGTTGTGCTACTGATTGGTTCCTGTTGATCAGATGATCAAGGTAGTTGATTTATTGGCCGACATGCCAATATATTTTAGGTCGACATGTTAGGTATGATTGGCATGGTTTTCTATGAGTTTGGTCAATTTGGTGGATCAACTTGTAAAACATTTTCTATGTCTTAGCCGACTTAAGAACATTAGTAAAAATGTGGACTAAATCGCATGATTTAGGGTTGGGATCATGAATTTGGGTGTTGCGATCAGAGACAGAGGCAGTGCAATGCGTTAGCATTTAGAGATTACAAAGGATCTGATTAAGCAAAGGAGTTGCTATATTTCCAAATCAAGTTAATGTTGTTTCCTAACAGTTGCAATAAGTTAAATCCTTTAACATGGTGGACTTTAACAGGTTTTATTGTTAAATCCTTTAACATGTCTTATTGTTAAATCCTTTAACATGGTGACTTCTTAATTGGAGTTTTAAATCCTTTAGCGGTAGATCCTAATAGGTCTTTTGGTACTTCTAATAGGGTACTAGTCACTTCTAATGGGGTGAACCCTTGACAAGGTATTATAAGCTCCTAATAGGGAAAATCTTTTATTTGTAGTGAAGAGATTTGTGGCTGTCATCCCCACCATGGTTTTCACCCTCTTACAAGGGTTTCCATGATAAAATTTGTGGTGTTATGTGTTATGCTTTGTGGATGCTTAAACTGTATTACTTCTATTGCATAGTTATAATTGCATGTGCATGATTGTATGAAAGTTATTTAAAAACATAATCAGTTTATTGGTTGAATTAGTTCATTTCTTGTTTACACTGATTCACCCCCCCTCTCAGTGTCTTCTATATCTAACATTTTTAAGATTTTCACTCTGAAGTGTATTTCCATGTTCATAAAACTTATGGTTGTTTTGAGATTTTTAAAATACCTAACCATCTCATGATAGGATGAATGTGGGATAATTGCTCAAACCAAATAGTGTGTGGTAAACTATTTTATTCTTATTTTTATTTTATTATTTCAATGGAATTAAACTAAAGTGGTGCAAGAAACAAAGCCATTTTGAGTTTTCTGCCTTTAAGTCAGTTTCACAGTTCACAAAGTTTATGATGTCTATTAAAGTTCTTATAAAGCTTATGATATATATATGTTAAAGCATGCATATTAGTTGCATTAGGTACACTTGCATATGTTGCATTAATTAATTGTGTACATGCTCAAGAATATTCTCATGCATAATTGAGCACATGTTTGCACATTCATGCTCTAGCTCAAGTTCACTTAGTTGAGCCTAAATTTAGAATAAATTAGTCTAGTTGGGCACCAGTTTGCACATTGTACATATCACAAACTTCTAGTTTGCATATCTTAGCTCTAGTTTGCTATTTTTAGTAAGAGTTATTCTTTATATATTTTTAACACTCTCGCTTTTTATAAAGCAAGTCATTCATTCATTGTAATGTATTCCAGTCCTAATCCCAATCCCAAATCATTATTTGTGCAATCAATACAAAATTATTGGGTTGTTATAGAGCAAATTATCTTTACTCGATCTCTTGTGTGATAGGTGTTTTGCTTGCATACGATCCTCGACTCTTGTGGTTGTTTCATCAACTCCTACATATTGAACTTTTCAAAGTACTTACCCATCCTATACCAAGATGGATGCGAGATAATTGCTTAAGTCAAATAATGTACAATAATTATTTTTTATTTAAATATTTAACTAAACTATTTAAGACTTTTCACCCTTGAACTCCTTTGCCAACTTACACTTAGTCATCTTATGGTAGAATGAATTTGAGAAAATTGCATGGAATTGAACTAGATTATTGCGAGATGAACAACAAATAAATAAGTAATCTATCCTCAACACCATGAAACATTTGCTAATATGAGGGAGACATACCTAGTATAATAAAGTAAACCATTCTAAGCTTTTCACCCTTATTTTTTCCCAATTCATTAAACTTGCATGTGTATTTAAACACTTTGAATTGCCTAAACCACTCCAAAATAAGATTAATGTAGGATAATTACCTAGTCCAAGAATGCTCCATTAATCTTTTCATATTTAATATTTTTATAACAATAACATTAAACCAAAGAGAAATATTACTTAATTGATCATTTTTATATAATTAATTCAACTATTCAACCTCGACTTGTTAGTTTATTATCTAATAATATTAATTATTAATTATTTTATACAAATGTCATTTTATTTCTCAACAATTATATAAAACAAAATTCCTAATATTTTAATTGGGAAAAACTATTGGCGTGTACTCTTCTATAACTTCCTCTTTCAATCTATAACGACCATAGAAGTTAATGATAGATATTTATATAGGTTGTATTTTTTTTTACAAAGAAAGAAACATTAAATACAACCTATATAAATATCTATCATTAACTCCTAAAATACCATCGTCAAGCATTCAATGCAATCTTTACTTGGAGATCGTCTTCAAACTGGAAAACAGCGAGGGATGTGCGGCATGCAACTACTTAAAGCAAATACTTACCCATTTTCCATTTGATTCTAATAAGATCAGTAATCTTAGGCGAAATCGTCTGCATTCAGATTTGGAATCATGATTTTGCTTTACCAGTGACAGATAACAAAAAAGGAATGGAAAAAGAAATTAAAGACGGTTCCTTGTGAAGGGAGTCATCTCCACATGGGATACAAAATTGGATGAGCTGGAAAACTAAAGAGTTTGCCAAACTTTCGTTAATTTAGACCTTAACTGACAAAAAACAGCATGATAGAACGGCGGAATTCATAATTATGGAAGCACTGGTTTACTATTTCGGTTCGTGGAAAGCTAACAAGGTAGTAGCACGGAAATTCTGGAAGTATAAATTCAGTTATAGTTAATTAGAGTCCAAAATTCTGTCGAAGAATTGGAATCCACTGACCACAAGGCCTTTGCCCTCGGCGACAGGCAAAAAGGGAAATTGCAGGTCTCCAATTCCCAAAATGAAGGATTCATTCAATACAAAGATGGATACACATGGGGGATATGGACACCCACTAAGGTTTCCTGCAAAACACACAGTGAGTATCCATCGTTATATCTGGTATGTCACCTTCTTATTTGGGCTCTCAGCTATTTTAGCAGTTCTATCTTGCATGGTGTATTTTGACTGTGGATTTGGATTCTTGGGACCTTTGAACCTCGGAGCTGTGCGAGGTTATTTTAGTGGTGAGGGAATAGTTGTTGTTGAAACAGGGCAGATAAAGGAGCTTGGCGGTTTGGGAAATAATAATAGCGGTGAAAGAAATATGATTGGTGAAACAGGGCAGCAGAAGAAGCTTGGAGACGTGGGAGATAATAGTACTGGTGAAGGAATTGTGGTTGATGAAACAGGGCAGCACAAGCAGCTTGGAGGTGTGCGAGATGAGAATTCTGGTGAAGAAATTGTGGTTGATGAAAAAGGGCAGCAGAAGCAGCTTGGAGGTGTACGAGATAAGAAATCTGGTGAAGAAATTGTGGTTGATGAAACAGGGCAGCGGAAGCAGTTTGGAGGTGTGGGAGATAAGAATTCTGGTGAAGAAATTGTTGTTGATGAAAAAGGGCACCAGAAGAAGCTTGGAGGTTTTGGAGATACGAATACTGGGGAAGGAATTATGGTTCACGAAACAGAGCAGCAGAAGCAGCCTGGAGGAGTTGGAAATAAGAATACTGCTGAAGGAATTATGGTTGATGAAAAAGGGGAGCAGAAGCAGCCTGGAGTTGTCGGAGACAAAGATAGTGCTGAAGGAAATGAAACAGGGCAGCAGAAGCAGCTTGGAGATGTGAGAGGTAATAATAGTGGTGAAGGATTGGTGGGCTTAAAAGGGAAAAAGAAGCAGCTGGGTGAGTGTGATTTGTCTGTGGGTGTGTGGGTGAGGGACGAAACATATCCAATTTATCAGTCACACAATTGTCCTTTTATGGATTCAGGCTTTCGCTGTCAGGAAAATGGCAGACCTGATTCGGATTACTTGAAATGGCGATGGCAGCCCTCTGATTGTGATCTTCCACGGTATGGTAAAGGTTCCCTATACACTTTCGCATTGAATTTATATTCCAAGGAATCGTGTAATGCTTATGAATGGTCAAACAAATTGGTTTTCATACTTATTAATTTGTAAGACACGTCTATAGATTCTCCTCTTCCCCATTACATAGAATTTATATTTCGAAGGATTGTGCATTGCTTCTGAATTGGTTTTTCATGGAATCTGGATCTATAAGACATTCTTGTAGATTCTTACATTGAATTTATTACAATTGTGCACTGCAACATGCATATGGGTGGTCAAGCATATTGCGTTTTATAGTTCTGAATTTGTAATATATTCTGGTATCTAGGATACTTACTGTTTTTAGAAAACTGTTTCTCGCCAATGAGGACTTGCTTCACTGTTGAGTTTCATAGAGTTTGAATACTTATACGGATTTTCCAATTCCAGCTTTGACTTGTCCGACTCTGACATGCTGGTTGGAAGTTCCTTTTGAATTTGGCTGAATAGATACCTCAATACTTTTAGCAAATAAATTTCTCTGTTTAGAGGATTCTTTTTATCAGAGTTTATGTCTGCATTATCAAAGGGCTTTTGGTTCAATGTTGAATTTGAAAGTATTCCAATCATTTACCGAATTTGCAGTTCCAGTTGAATACCATCCCCATCGAAACCAAATAATGACACAGAGTTGGCCTCGGAAAATCCAGTACCAAGGATTTATACTTTGTATTGGTGAGTAAAAGGGATCGAATCTAAACAACACTTATTAGGATGCCTGAGTTCACAGCTTGGTTGTAGAAAACTGCTTCAGTAGGTGTGTGTACCACTACTATTTCAGAGATGACACTCAAGGAGGGGGAATCCCCAACACCATTGGTAATGGTGAAAACCCAACATTCTTTACCTTGTATATCCAGTAACTAGGTTTGACTTCACCGTAGGCTAAACAGAATGATGTCAGGAATGGCACACTGTTTCCTTATTGATCCGCTCAGAGCTATAGTATCCCTTGGCATATGAAAATAAATAATTTTCATGTACATATAAAATGGAGCCCTTAAATAGGAGATTCTTTTTTGTCAAGATCTGTTTGTATGATATACATGACCATCCAGGAACTGTTTTTGCAACCGCCAACAAGTCCATGTTGTTAATGATATGTGTTAAAGAGGTTGTGATTAATTTTCTATTTTGGTACTTAATCCTGAGTCCCTCTTTTTCTCTATGCTAAATCTGATATTCATTTGCAATTTGGGGTTTTGAATTGAAACATTAGGTTTGATCCAAGGAAGTTTCTCCAAAGCATCCGAAACAAGCGGATTGTGTTTGTGGGTGATTCCATTGGAAGGAACCAGTGGGAATCTATGGTTTGCATGCTGGCTGAAGCAGTTTCTGATAAGACTCGGATATATGAAGTGAATGGGAATCCCATTACAAAACACATGGGGTATTTGTCTTTCCGATTTAAAGATTATAACTGCACTGTAGAGTATTACAGAGCACCATTTTTGGTTTACCAAGGTCGCGCTCCAGCAGAATCTCCTCCTGAAGTTCGAACGACTCTGAAGGTTGATAGACTAGACTCTACTTCTAAGCTTTGGGTTAATGGAGATATCCTTGTCTTTAACACAGGACATTGGTGGAACTACGAGAAGACAGTAAGATGGTCTGTGTTTCATTTTCTAAGGCAATGAAGAAATGGTGTGTTTCATTTTCTATGGCAATAAAGAAATGATGTGTGTTTCATTTTCTAAGGCAATGAATTTTATAAAGGGTTTTAATGACAAAGGTAGCTATTTTGGCAGGGGTTGTTATTTCCAGGAGGGAAAGACTGTGAACATTAAGATGGATGTTGAAACTGCATTCCAGAAATCAATAAACACTTGGGCCCAATGGATTCGTCAACATGTTGATCCTGAAAGATCTCATGTTTTCTTGCGTACCTATTCCCCTGTTCATTTCAGGTATTGTTTCTGCTATCACTGCTATAAATTTTAAGGAATGCAAACTTTGTTGGCAAATCCTGGCAATGGCAATATCAAATCATGTGCTATATAAGCTAAAGAAAAATCCAGTTATTTACATGTTCATATATTCAAATAGTGAGTTGTCATCTCATAAAATATAAATTGTTTTTAGAGTACTTACCTAGTGTGCCTCTGTTGCAATGTAGAAACTGCATCTTTTTCCTGAGGTACTTAGTTTGTCTCATAAATATAATTTGCTTTTGGAGTACTTAGTGTGCCTCTGTTGCAGTGTAGAAACTGCATCTTTTTCCTGAGATGCTTAGTTTGCCTCTGGTGCAGTGTAGGAACTCAATTTTTGTTTGTCGATAGTTTACTAATTCTCCTTTAGTTTTCCTTTTCTTGGTTAACCACAAGTGAGCTGTGAGGTAATCTTGGGCAACATTCTTAAGTTTTTTTTTACACTGTTAATGCTTTTGCAAACATGCTTAGTTAAGTGCATTTGAGTTGTAGTAGTATTTCGATGGGTGACCTCCTGGAAAGGCCCAATGCTTCACTTCTGCGAGCATCACCTAGATGCAATGAGTGCTAAGTGTACCATTCATTCTCATGAGAGATGGGTACTTGTGAACTACTACTCATGAATCATGGATTAATGAGTTTGACTCAAAAACTACACAGTTGAATCTTGATAGCAATATCGTAATTCGCTTAGATAACTTTGTGAGGTCAGTGTCGTCTTTTATACACTATGGTCTAGAAATTCATCCAAAATCTGAAAATTTCAAGTTCTTGCTTGTGTTGAGTGCAGGGATGGGACATGGAAGACTGGAGGACAGTGTCATGAAGAAACATGGCCAAACCTAAATTCTTCTTCTTGGGAGTCATGGAAAACTCAAATCATGGCTGAAGCAGTCCAACATCTTCAGGACAGGAAGAATGTACAGTCTTTGAATATAACTTACTCAGCACAGATGAGGAAAGATGGTCATCCCTCAATATATTATGTAGGGAAACCAAATGGACCAGCCCCAATAAAAAAGCAAGATTGCAGCCATTGGTGTTTACCAGGTGTGCCAGACCAATGGAATCATCTTCTTTACAGCTACTTAAGTGCTAGAGGGTATGGAGATTTGGGTACAAGAGTCAGCAGAAGGTAACGCTACATTTGTCAATAGCTTGTATATTATTTCATTCATCTATGCCCTTTGAAAGTGGGGGTTGAGGTGGGCATTCTTTAAGAAAAAATAAATAATCCTTCAGGCAGTGGAAGGAATGGGAGAAAATTATTCAATAATAACAATAAATTGCAAAAATTTGCACCCTGGATCCAAGTAAGATGGCTGCTAATAACAGTTAAAAGACTCAGTCAGGGTATTTTGAGAAGCATGACTATCTGTAAGGCTGGGCTCAATGATTGCACAGGTTTGCAGTTAAATACCAACTATCTATTTGGTTCTTACCTTTCTAAAATAGATTTGTACAGTTTTTAGAAGATGTGTTGAAAGAATGAAGTCCATGGATAACAATTCACTCCATATAATGATGTGGTGTGAGGTACATGATATTCAAGGTTGGGAAGGAGTTTGACTCTTGCAGCCCCTGAAAGTAAGTGTACATGTGGACAACTACAAGTGTGCAACAGTTCTATTAAGAGAGAAAATAAATGATCAAGAGGTATTACTTGTACCAGAAGTTATTCAAATTTAATTGTTTACTTGTAAATATTATTTTTTCTTAATATCAAAATATTGAAATATTAATTTTTTAATTAAAATTGAATATAAAAATTTAAGAAGTAAAAAGAGCAATTGCAATAAGGAGCAAGAGCAATTGTAGTAATAAGTGGTGGGGAAGGGACAGAGAATTAAGTGAACCTAGTCTTTTTTAAAACACTTCTATTAATTCAGATCATTAGTGACTTTGAAAACAAAACTCTTCTATTATTTTCTTCTAGACAATCTTATCTTATATACTATATAATCTTATGGATGTCATTACAAATATCCATTTATGAATTGGTCAACTAAAAGAATCAAATGTCTTTAGTTTTATAATGGTAAACCAAAAGAATGAAATGTCTTTAGTTTTATAAGAGTAATATAAAATTAGACTTTGAAAGACTTCCTTAAACCCACTAAAAGACCATCAATGTTATGCTAGTTGGTAAATGTCATTATTTTTAGATAGTTCTTAAATTCGATTTTCCATCATTTACATTACATGGAGTGCATATTCATATTAATTTAATATAATAAATGTTAAAACATTAAAAATCTTTTATATCCTCAATTATTACTCAACATTCCTATTACAAGAATAGCTATTAATAAAAATAGGTTATAGATTTCAAATATAAATAGAATTTAGATTTTAATACATAATTTTAAACTATATATAGATAAATTAATAATTTCTATCACATTATAAATTCATCAAATTTATAATTAAAAACTATGATTTAACTATTATACATTTTTAATATTTAATTAAATAATATAATAAATATAATTTTTAATTATTTTAATAAATGAATATTATTCTTTAATTATGCAACATTGTATGGTTATTCTTATAAAGAATTTAATTTTATAATAAAATAATAATCATGAAGGTTATTCTTACATAGTCATAAAAGTCATCTAATAATTATATAAATTTCAAATTGTAAAGATAAATAATTATGTAATATTGATATTCATTAATATAAATACAACCCTCGTCTTTAATTCTGTTAAAAGAAATTAAAATAATGATATTACTATTAGGATTCAATCATGTAATTTTTGAGTCAAACTCATTGACCTATTTTTCATGAGTATCGGTTCACAAGAACACATATCTTGTGAGAATGAATGGAACACTTAGCACTCATTGAATCTAGGTGATGCTCACAGAGGTGAAGCATTGAGACTTCCTAGGAGGCCACCTATCCTAGTACTACTCTCGCTCAAATGCGCTTAACTATGGAGTTTCCTCCACGATTAAGTCTACTTTGCTTGCAACCCCATTTGCAAAACATTGACAAAGTGTTGTGCCTAATGAACCATTCATTAGAAATCCCCCTAAGCTCATCCATTGATAAGTAGGAGATATATTTCATAGAAAGTCAAATTGTGATATTGCTATCAGGATTTAACCATATAGTTTTTGAGTCAAACTCATTGACCCATGTTTCATGAGTAGTGGTTCACAAGAACCCATCTCTCATAAGAATGAATGGAACACTTAGCCATTGCATCTAGTTGATTTTCACATGGGTGAACCATCAGGACTTCCCAAGAGGTTACCCATCCCAATACTACTCTAGCTCAACTGCGCTTAACTATGAAGTTTCCTCCACGGTTAAGCCCACTTTGCTTGCAACTCCATTTAAAAAAACCTTCAATAAGTGTTATTCCTTATAAACCATTCATTAGAAAGACCCTTAAGCTCATCCATTGATAAGTAGGAGATATTTTTCATAGCAAGTCAAATTTTGATATTGCCATCAGGATTCAAACATGTAGTTTTTGAGTCAAACTCATTGACCCATGTTTCATGAGTAGCGTTTCATCAGAACCCATCTCTCATGAGAGTGAATATAAATCTTAGTAGCTCCTTAAGCTCATCCATTGATAAATTGGAGATATTTTCCACAAAAAATTCAAATTGTGATATTGCTATCAGAATTCAACAATGTAATTTTTGTGTCAAACTCATTGACCCATGTTTCATGAGTAGTGATTCACAAGAACCCATCTCCCATGAGAATAAATGGATCACATAAAAGCCCCTTAAGCTCATCCATTGATAACTAGGAGATATTTTCCATAGCAAGTCACATTGTGTATTGCTATTAGGATTTACCTATGTAGTTTTTGAGTCAAACTCATTAATGTGTGATATCCTATGAACTAGTATAACATTATAAAACTAAAGACATCTTATTCTTTTGGTTTATGATTATAAAACTAAAGACATTTGACACTTTTAGTTGACCAATTCATAAATGAATATTTTAATGACATTTGACTTAGTTGACCAATTCATAAATGATTATTTTAATGACATTCATTAGATTATATAGTATATAGGATTTTAAGATAGAAATTATATTGGATTATCTAGAAGAAAATAATAGAAGAGTTTTGTTTTCAAAGTCATTAATGAATTTAATTAATATAAGTGTTTTAAAAAAGGCCAGGTTCATTTAATTCTCTCCTCCTCCCCCACCACTTATTACCACAATTGCTCTCCTTATTACAATTGCTCTTTTTACTTCTTAAATTTTTATAATCAATTTTAATTTAAAATACTAATATTTCAATATTTTGATATTAGGGAAAATAATATTTAAAGGTTAGATTGGGTTATATTATAATTTAATGAAATGTATAAATAATAAAGTAATTGCATTTAACTAAAAAATTATTCATTTTAATATTTATATTAAATGTTTCAATTAATAAATTCTACATATAATTTTAAATTCTTTTCAGAAGTCTAAATTATATAGAATTTAAACTATAAGACTTGTGTGTCTTGATATTGTTTTTAATATTTGGAAAGATGTCCTCTTATAAAATTAACAATAACAAATAAATATACTTTAAAAATAAAAAATAATATTAAAATATAATATTCAAATGAGTAAATGTTATATTTAAAAATAGGAAACATGCACCTCATTTTTTAATAAAATTGAAAAATCCAATTGACAAATTTATGTTCAAATTAACACATTGTATAAACTCTTGCTAATTATTTTTTAAATAAATTAATTTATTTTTTAAATTTAAATATTACTTTACATATTAATTATTACATTAAAATGTTAATCCAATTAAATGTAATGAAGAAATAATGATAAAGATTTTAAAATTGTTATTTATCACATACAAATATATGACTAAAAAGTATTCCATTTTTTATGGATTTACTTTTATAAAATAAATGAACGTACCCATATCTTTCATATTAAAAACTGAACTTTTCCATAGTAGGAACACTGTCCATTTTCAGAGGAAGTACTTTTACCAAAGTTGGATGGATAGAAGTAACAACACTGGTTATGATCCACTAGTACATTTGACCCACTTTTTAGACCAACATTTTTGACCAAGCATTAAAATGATTTTCCTTGGTCGGTTTATAGTAGGAAAAATTTGATTTTTTTTTAATCTGTTCCCATGTTGGTCGGAATTACGACCATGACAGGTGGTCATAATTCCGACCAACACGGGAATATAACTTAAAAAATAGACACAGTTTCATTTTATTTCATTCTGCAATTACTTCACGCGCAAAGGAGAGGTGAAGGAGGGAAGGAGGTTGAATTCAATCAGCAGCATGCATTTTCGATCATCTCTTCACTGATTTCATCTCTTAACCCTAAACTTACAAATGCTTATTAATACCATTGGGAAAATAATGTTTATTAATGTTTATCTTTGAACATTTAGTAGATAATGGCATTGGAAGACTTAGAGGAAGCCTAGATTATCACTTTTGTAGGCATCGCCATCAGTGCCCAAAATGTTCGATTTGAGCACTTTTAGTTTATTTCTCTAGTAAACAAATATGCAAAATTGAATTGGAAAAAACCATGTTTTTTACATCTTCTACGGTCTATAGTATAGTTTAAAATAATGAGGGAAAGAACAAAATGTATCAGACAAACTCATATCCATTCACAAGAACCATAGAGAATCATTTTTACCATCAAATCCTCTAACTGTACCCCCATGAGTTATGCCTGGTAGAATACACTAAATTTACATGCTTCTCTATGGTTCTTGTGAATGGATATGAGTTTGTCTGATACAACAAAGTTGACAGCCCTAATTTATAAACTATACTATGGATCATAGAAGATGTAAACCCTCATTATTTTAAACTATACTGTGGACCATAGAAGATGTAAACCCTCTGTTTTTGTGTTAACTGTCCCTGAACAGTGAGTAGGGGTCACAGTCACTTGGATTGTTGCAATATTGGATTGGTATGATCCTCCACTCAGGGTATAAATGAGTAGGATGGATCATAATAAAATGTATCAGACAAACTCATATCCATTCACAAGAACCAGACAGAAATGAGTTACTTTACATCTTCTATGGTCCACAGTATAGTTTAAAATAATGAGGGAAAGAACAAAATGCATCAGAAAAACTCATATCCATTCACAAGAACCATAGAGGAGATTTTTACCATCAAATCCTCTGATTGTACCCTCACGGGTTATGCCTAGCAGAATACACTAACTTTACATGCTTCTCTATGGTTCTTGTGAATGGATATGAGTTTGTCCAATACAACAAAGTTGACAACCCTAGTTTATAAACTATACTATGGACCATAGAAGATGTAAACCCTCCGTTTTTGTGTTAACTGTCCCTGAAGAATGAGCAAGGTTCACAGTCACTTGGATTGTTGCAATATTTGATTGGTATGATCCTCCACTCCAGGTTTAAATGAGTAGGATTGATCAGAACAAAATGTATCAGACAAACTCATATCCATTCACAACAACCATAGAGAAATGAGTTACTTTACATCTTCTATGGTCCATAGTATAGTTAAAATAATGAGGGAAAGAACAAAATGTATTAGACAAACTCATATCCATTCACAAGAACCATAGAGAAGCATTTTTACCATCAAATACTCTGATTGTACCCTCACGGGTTATGTTTGGCAGAATACACTAACTTTGCATGCTTCTCTATGGTTCTTGTGAATGGATATGAGTTTGTCTGATACAACAAAGTCGACAACCCTAGTTTATAAACTATACTATGGACCATAGAAGATGTAAACCCTCCATTTTTGTGTTAAATGTCCCTGAACATTGAGAAGGGGTCACAGTCACTTGGATTGTTGCAATATTGGATTGGTATGATCCTCCACTTTGGGTATAAATGAGTAGGATGGATCAGAACAAAATGTCTCAGACCAACTCATATCCATTCACAACAACCATAGAGAAATGAGTTGCTTTACATCTTATACGGTCCATAGTATAGTTTAAAATAATGAGGGAAAGAACAAAATGTATCAGAAAAACTCATATCCATTCACAAGAACCATAGAGAAGCATTTTTACCATCAAATCCTCTGACTGTACCCTCATGGGTTATGCCTGGCAAAATACACTAACTTTACATGCTTCTCTATGGTTCTTGTGAATGGATATGAGTTTTTCTGATACAACAAAGTTGAAAGCCCTAGTTTATAAACTATACTATGGACCATAGAAGATGTAAACCCTAGTTATTTTAAACTATACTATGGACCATAGAAAATGTAAACCCTCCATTTTTGTGTTAACTGTCCCTGAATAGTGAGCAGGGGTCACAGTCACTTGAATTGTTGCAATATTGGATTGGTATGATCCTCCACTCCGAGTATAAATGAGTAGGATGGATCAGAACAAGATGTATCAGACAAACTCATATCCATTCACAAGAACCATAGAGAAACGAGTTACTTTACATCTTCTATGGTCCACAGTATAGTATAAAATAATGAGGGAGAGAACAAAATGTATCAGACAAACGCATATCCTTTCACAAGAACCATAGAGAAGCATTTTTACCATCAAATCATCTGACTGGACCCTCACGAGTTATGCCTGGAAGAATACACTAACTTTACATGGTTCTCTATGGTTCTTGCGAATGGATATGAGTTTGTTTGATACAACAAAGTCAACAACCCTAGTTTAGAAACTATACTATGTACCATATAAGATGTAAACCGTCATTATTTTAAACTATACTATGGACCATAGAAGATGTAAACCCTCATGATTTTAAACTATACTTTGGACCATAGAAGATGTAAACCCTCCGTTTTTGTGTTAACTGTCCCTGAACAGTGAGCAGGGGTCACAGTCACTTGGATTTTTGCAATATTGGATTGGCATGATCCCGCACTCCGGCTATAAATGAGTAGGATGGATCTAAACAAAATGTAAAAGAAAAACTCATATCCATTCACGAGAACCATAGAGAAATGAGTTACTTTACATCTTCTATGGTCCATAATATAGTTTAAAATAATGAGGGAAAAAACAAAATGTATTAGACAAACTCATATCCATTCATGAGAACCATAGAGAAGCATTTTTACCATCAAATCCTCTGACTGTACCCTCACGGGTTATGCCTCATAGAATACACTAAATTTACATGCTTCTCTATGGTTCTTGTGAGTGGATATTAGCTTTTCTGATACAACAAATTCGACAGCCCTAGTTTATAAGCTATACTATGGACCATAGAAGATGTAAACCCTCCATTTTTGTGTTAACTGTCCTTGAATAGTGAGTAGGGGTCACAGTCACTTGGATTGTTGCAATATTGGATTGGTATGATCCTCCACTCCAGGTATAAATGAGTAGGATGGATCAGAACAAAATGTATGAGACAAACTCATATCCATTCACAAGAACCATATATAAATGAGTTAATTTACATCTTTTATGGTCCATAGTATAGTTTAAAATAATGAGGGAAAGAACAAAATGTATCAGACAAACTCATATCCATTCACAAGAACCATAGAGAATATTTTTAACCATCAAATCCTCTGACTGCACCCTCATGGGTTATGCCTGGCAGAATACACTAACTCTACATGCTTCTCTATGGTTCTTGTGAATGGATATGAGTTTTTCTGATACAACAAAGTTGACAGCCCTAGTTTATAAACTATACTATGGACCATAGAAGATGTAAACCCTCATTATTTTAAATTATACTATGGACCATAGAAGATGTAAACCCTCCATTTTTGTGTTAACTGTCCCTGAACAGTGAGAAGGGGTCACAGTCACTTGGATTGTTGCAATATTTGATTGGTATGATCCTCCACTCTAGGTATAAATGAGTAGGATGGATCAAAACAAAATGTATCAAACAAACTCATATCCATTCACAAGAACCATAGAGAAATGAGTTACTTTAAATCTTCTATGGTCCATAGTATAGTTTAAAATAATAAGGGAAACAACAAAATGTATCAAACAAACTCATATCCATTCACAAGAACCATAGAGAAGCATTTTTACCATCAAATCCTCTGACTGTACCCTCACAGGTTATGCTTGGCAGATGCACTAACTTTACATGCTTCTCTATGGTTCTTGTGAATGGATATGAGTTTGTCTGATACAACAAAGTCGACAGCCCTAGTTTATAAACTATACTATGGACCATAGAAGATGTAAACCCTCATTATTTTAAATTATACTATGGACCATAGAAGATGTAAAACCTCATTATTTTAAACTATACTATGGACCATAGAAGATGTAAACCCTCTATTTTTGTGTTAACAGTCACTAAACAATGAGCAAAATTCACAGTCACTTGGATTGTTGCAATATTGGATTGGTATGATCCCCCACTCCGGGTATAAATGAGTAGGATGGATCAAAACAAAATATATCAAAAAAACTCATATCCATTCACAAGAACCATAGAGAAATGAGTTACTTGACATTCTATGGTCTATAGTATAGTTTAAAATAATGAGGGAAAGAACAAAATGTATCAGAAAAACTCTTATCCATTCACAAGAACCATAGAGAAGCATTTTTACCATCAAATCCTCTGACTCTACCCTCATGGGGTATGCCTGGCAGAATACACTAACTTTACATTTTTATTGCTTCAAAGTGGATTACATTGATCTTCATGATCTGGGATTGATTATCTACCCTATCTTCACTCTCCCCCCTTCGAAACACACCCTTATCTCTATTAAATAAGCCTCTCAAGGCTAGTATAACCCGTGCTAACTGTAACAGTCAGTTATAGGACTGTTGATAGTTTGTTATTTGCCACTAATAGTTAGTTGTTTTATATTAAAATACATACAACATACTTCTTCTTAATGTTCCTCTAACAATCCGTTGTCATCTTTCTTTGTTTTGAATGAATGACTACAGATATGTTCCAAATGCCCTCTACAATATATTAAAAACTAACAATAAAATGTATATGCAAAAATAAAACTTAATGATACAATACTATACAATGCCTTCTCTTTTTATTTATTACAATGTGTTTAAAGGTTCTGTATTACATCAGTACACAGGAAAGAGAAAACCACGTCTAAAGTATATCTAGGATTGTGCTACAAATATATTTCTCTACATATTGTATATTGCCTTTTTCATTGAGGTTTCAATGGCCAACAACAATGGAAAATGCTTGTTACAACCATCTAGATTGTCCACTAATAATACCAGTGGAGCCCTAGAAACAAGAAAAAGAGCTTAGTGTTATAATAATATGGCGATGACAATAATGGTGGCATTGAGGAGGGGATTACTAATTGAAGTGTGCCAACATTTTCATTCCACTGAGTGCTTGTACACTGAAGCTAGGTAGAGATATCGACAAAGTGGATATCGCCATATCAGATCATCATGATCCCAATATTTAAGCCATTTTCATCATTCAAAGGCATAGAAATTAAACACAATTTTTTTCTAGAACAATCAACTTCATATCCATTGTATCACACACACACACACACACACACACACACACACACACACACACACACACACACACACACACACACACACACACGTACACACGTGTGTGTGTGTGGTCTTAAAATAGAAGCACCCTTGTTGTAGGTGTGTACTAAGCATAATGTAGGCTAGGAAATCCATTGAATTTAAAATTCCAATCACTATAATATATTAATAGATTTGATAATATATATATATATATATATATATATATATATATATATATATATATATATATATATATATATATATATATATATATATATATATATATATATATATATACACTAGTCAATCCTACTTCATGCTCCATACAAGTGCACCCCTCAAGCAATAGGGTTCATCAACCAAACACATGGACCTTGTTTACAAGGTGATCCTAAATTCCTAACGATCCCAAAATACTTCATTCATCTTCACACAAACATCTAAACTCCTTCTTGCAAGTAATCTGTCCCTCTTCTCCAAACTGCCTAGTTTGGCACAGTCCTACCAGTACAACAGTGAGGGTTTTCAAATATTTTCTCAAACCTTTCCCAAACAACTATGAAAAAAAATCACATATTCCAATACCCTTTTGGAAGCTTCACCACATACCCATAAATCAACCATAGGTGCTTTGGACCAATCCTCTCAAATCTGACACTGAACTAGGAGGGATAATTTGACTCATTTTACAAAGCAACACCTAATAGTTCTTCATCCCAGGCCTTGAGACTTTCAGAAGAGTTACTAAATTCTCCCAAACCATGGATTGTACAACCAATTTGGTCCTCAGACCTCTCCATATGCAAAAGCCCTAATTTTCTCCTCTAAAACACCTATAATCTAGGGCTTGGTGAATGTATGATCTCCCAATGCTATAATTTCAAATAAAGGGATGATTCACCATCCTTAGGCCATAACTAAGTGGATTCAACCACAAAATGATCTCCTCCAATGGCTCGAAATCCTACTACATTAATCATGCACCATGCATGTAACCCTCCAATACTGTCCATTCGGCTCTCCAACATTAATCACTGCAAACTTCCTCTTGTTTCTGCATTATTCATGTTAGAAATATATGTTACAAATGTGGATCCATCCCCAAGTTATAGTATGTACAAAAAGGGGATGGATCTTACAAATCCATGGTGGAAACCAAAGCAAATTTGTGAACTTCTACAGGACAGTCAACTCTAAATCAATAAAATAAAGCTACAAAGGTCCAAACTTGATCTAATATGTCTTAAAACTCAGTTGTAGCCTTGTTCGATGGTCTCGGTCATTGAAGGAAGCTCAGTCACTGAAGGAAATTGGTAGTCTCTGGCGCTCAGTGAAATGGTTGCTCGGTCATGCCTGCGGTGCTCGGTCGATACTAGTGGTCGGTGATGCCTGGCATGCTCGGTAGTTTAGATTTATCGACTGGAGTTCTGTGTGATTTGTGAGCCAACTTGGTGAATTAATTATTGGTAGCATTGTCTTGGGCCGACATGGAGAATTAAATGTTTGTATACATTTGTAAGCTGACTTGTATGGCATTTAATTATTTATTTTGGGGAGTTAAGGGTTTCATCTAGATGACTTGTGGCTGATGATTAGTATTTAAGGAGGGCTTGGGTAGATGTTTAAGAGCAGAACAGAGGTAGAACTGAGAGAAAAGAAAGATTTATGACTTGGAAAACTTAGTAAGTCACATCTGAGGTTCTGAAAGTTGGAGTTGGTGAAGTTGTGGAAAAGTTCTTGATGTTCTTGTAGATCAGATTGTAATTTGATAATCCTTTGTAGCAGAGCTGTGGGTTTGCATACTTGGAGACAAGGAGATTACTTGGAGGCTTGCAAGCTCAAGTTTAGATCTACCTTAGGGTTTCCATCATCTTCTGATTGTCTTCAGAGCTAAACTAGCTGAGATTGTATTGGATCTGGTTGTGGATCTTGCATAATTGTTTCATTTTGTATTTGGCCCTAACCTGGAAGGCCTTACAACCGGGCATGTTAATGAAAATTGATTGAAACATTTGTGGTGTTGTCTATTTTATTGAGTATTCCACTGTGTAATTCTTTTGGTTGCAAGGTTTGGCCCGTCCTTCATTGGATCCACCATCCTTGACTGCATAAGGTGGTATCAGAGCAAAGTTATGTTCCTGTTGGAACAAAAGTTTCATCTTGTTGAAGCATAAGTTTAACCTAGCAAGACTGATCTTGCGAAGTTGATCTTGTTGGAGCAGAGATTGTGCACAATCTGGATTACAGATCTGAAGCACTAAACTAGTGAAATTGTGCCCTAGTTGTTTACAAGGTTGCAGGTCAAGATCTGACTTGTTGCAACTTGGAAATTGTCACAAGGTGGTCGGTGAGGGTTTATTGCAGAGGGTTTCCCTTATCTTTAAGGATGCCTCTGAGAATATTGGACCCTAGAGTTATTTCAGATCTTTGTGATACTCTTGAATCCCGGATCACAGAGAAGGTGAAATCAGATTTCAGATCTGAGTTGGAATTGATGAAGAATGATATGGTCATCGAGATCATGAGAATTGTTGCTGGTATACCTAGGAATGTTGGTACTGAGGATGGCTATGAAGAAGCTGTTGAAGAATTTGAAACTGCTAGATCTAGTGGTGATGACTGGAGGAACAAATTTGGTGAAGACAAAACTACTCGGTTGCCTAGATCTGCTACTCGGTTTAGTAATTACCAAATGGAAGTTTCTACTTTCTCTGGTACTTTGAAGCCTGACAATCTGATTGATTGGATTGGTGAACTTGAAGATTTCTTTGAGCTAGAAGAAATTGAAGATCCTCTTCGGGTGAGATTAGCACAAACAAAGTTGAAAGGACATGCTACTCTTTGGTGGAAGGAACTACAGAGAGACCGAGAAGATGAAGGTGAAAAAAAGATCAATCGATGAAGATTGATGGTGACTAAGTTGAAAGCTAAGTTCATACCAACTGACTATGAGCTTGACTTGTTTAAGAAGTTGCAAAATCTGAAGCAGAAGGAATTGTCTGTTGAAGATTATATCGAGGAGTTCTAAAAACTTACTATTCGGTCTGGACACCGAGAGCTTGGTAAGGAAAAGGTAGCTCGGTATGTGAATGGTTTGAGATTCAATATTCAGGATGAGCTTGGTAAGCTGAAGATTGATCTTGTTGAAGATGCTTATTAGTATGCTATGAAGGCAGAAGATAAGTTGAAGAGGAAATAACCTAGTAACTCCCGAGGGAAAGAAAAGATTGATCACTCAGTGAAGGAGAAACCAACTGATGCAGAAGATGAACATAAACATGTGGAACTAAAGAAGAAGATAGGTAGAGTTATCTTTAAAGGTACTTGCTATAAATGTGGAGAGGAAGGACAATGTTCTTTTGAGTGTACATAGAAGAAGGTTGACCGACGAGCTGCTATGATGAATGAGAACATTCAGAATGAACCTGAATTAGAGAACTTGTTGCTTCGGTGAACATTGCTTGGTACAAAGGATGAACCTTGTCAAAGGAGTAACTTGTTTAGAACCTGATGCAAGACTGAAGGTAAACTCTATGATGTTATTGTTGATAGTGGTAGCACTGATAACCTTGTTGCTGAGGACCTGGTTCAGAAACTTGGTTTGAGTAGAATGAAACATCCTTTTCCTTATAGGCTTGGCTGGTTGCAAGATGTTCATGCTTTGGAAGTTAGAGAACAATGCTTCATTGATGTTCAGATTGGATAGTACAAGGATCTTGTGCTTTGTGACATTGTGAAGATGAATAGTTGTGATATACTACTCGGTAGACCTTGGAAATATGATTGCAGAGCTATTTATGATTGTGTAAGAAATGTGTTTACTGTTGAGAAGAATGACAGGAAGTTTTCACTGATGCCTTTGATGGAAGCAATGCTCGGTAGGAGAAGCTTGAGTATTGGTAGCCGAGTTGAGATTGTGGATCCTAAGAAAATGAATGATCAGTATGGAGAACCAACCTGTACATTGTCCAGAGAAGACTTGAAGAGACAAAGGAAGCTGAAGTGGAAGACTTTGCAAGCAGAAAAGGTGGAGCACATGTATGTGAAGAACTAGTTTAGGATTTATGTGCTGAATCCTAAAAGATGTTCTTCTCACATATGAACATATTTTGGAACCTGGGGTGTTTGATGCAGGGGCATCCAAGGTTAAGGCAGGGGCATTCTGTGTCCTCGGTAAACTACATGGAGTGATTGTGTTTTTGGCCAGTTTTTACTCGGTTGCAGCCTTTACTGACGGTCTTGGTCATTGAAGGAAGCTCGATCACTGAATGAACTCGATAGTCTCTGGTGCTCGGTGAAATGGTTGCTCGGTCATGCCTGCGGTGCTCAGTCGATACTAGTGGTCGGCGATGCCTGGCGTGCTCGGTAATTTTACTGTTGCTCGGTAGTTCAGATTTACCAGCTGGAGTTCTGTGTGATTTGTGAGCTAACTTGGTGAATTAATTGTTGGTAGCCATTATCTTGGGCTGACATGCAGAATTAAATGTTTGTATACATTTGTAAGTCAACTTGTATGGCATTTAATTATTTGTTTTGGGGAGTTAAGGGTTTCATCTAGTTGACTTGTGGCTGATGATTAGTATTTAAGGAGGGCTTGGGTATATGTTTAAGAGCAGAATGGAGGAAGAACTAAGAGAGAAGAAAGATTTATGACTTGGAAAACTTAGTAAGTCAGATCTGAGGTTCTGAAAGCTGGAGTTGGCGAAGTTGTGGAAAAGTTCTTGATGTTCTTGCAGATCAGATTGTAATATGATAATCCTTTGTAGCAAAGCTAGGGGTTTGCATACTTGGAGACAATAAGATTGCTTGGAGCCTTGCGAGCTCAAGTTTAGATATGCCTTAGGGTTTCCATCAACTTCTAATTGTCTTCAGAGCTGAACTAGCTAAGATTGTATTGGATCTGGTTGTGGATCTTGCAGAATTGTTTCATTTTGTATTTGGCCCTAACCCGGAAGGCCTTATAGTCGGGCATGTTAATGCAAATTGATTGAAACATTTGTGGTGTTGTCTATTTTGTTGAGTATTCCACTATGTAATTATTTTGGCTACAAGGTTTGGCCTGTCCTTCATTGGATCCACCATCCTTGACTACATAACATTCTCATGTTGCAATCTGATTTGAGATTTTGTCTACATTAGTATGTTACTTTTTATTGCAATTATAATTAGTTCCTTGGTTCCTTAATAATTGATTTTTATTGTATGGTTGTCTTTGGTTTGTCATTTTGTTTTGAGTGTCTAGTGATTTAAATCAAAGACTTCGACTTAGCCAAAAAATGTGAAAGTCTACATTAGTATGTTTCTTTTTATTGCAATTATAATTAGTATGAATGAACAAAATAATGACAATGCAATATTTGTCGAAATAGTGTCGATGACTTCGGTCAATGTGCCTATGTGTTAATGTGGTGGGTGCCCATGCATGTTGAAGACGTCACACACAACAAGTAATCCTGGGCATCAATTTTGGGGTTGCCCCAATAGGAAAAAGGTCTAGAAATGTAATTATATTTTATTTTTAAAATAATGTGACAACTAATCATTTTAGGAAGAATTGATGTACATTTGGTATTGCAGGGAAATAGTGGATGTCAATACTTTTGGCAAGTTGATGAAACCACATTTACATCTACCCCATCTACATCTATATCTAATGTAGGAAATGAGTACAACTTGTGCAAGGCTCAAGAGGCAGCTAGTGCTGCCAAGATTGCTTCAATGGCAAAAGCACAAATCATGTTTCTGCGATGCCTTCTTTGTGTAGTTTGTGCACTACTTTGTTGGGACCATATGTGTAAATGTGGTTAATAGAGGGTTATTGTAGATACTAAAAGTTTTTTAGAATTTCAAGTAGATACGTTGGACATATTTTGATAAACTCGTGAACTTTTTTGTTGTTTATGACTTCGTTATGATTTTCAATATAAAATTAAACAAAATTAAAAATTAACCTTATTAAAAAAATTCAAAAATTATAACATTTAAAAAGAAAAATTATGATTTTCAATATAAAATAAAATAAATTATTATATTAAAAATATTAAAACAATTCAAAAGATAAAAAAAATCATAGCGGAGAAGAAGTTATGAGAGGAATTGCAACATGAGAATGTTTAACAACCCTGTAACATAGCTCTATGAAACCTTCACAAATATCCCTTCTTTGGCCTCCACTCATACCTCTTCTCAGAATTTGGAAATTTTTTAAAGAAATAGGTGATGAACATGAAGATTTTCCTAAGCACTACTGGGAGCTGACCCAACAACACATGTACTATTGTGAAAACCATCACAAGTCCATTTGTTGTCAGGTCTAGTTACCAATAATGCTTGGTCAAATCTGCATGTTTGTCAAATGTAAATGGAATACTTTATGCCTAACATACTTAAATGGAATACACCAAGAAGTACCAAATGATGAATGCTCAATTGTTGTAATGGAAAAGCATTAGAACTGTCCATTTCTAGAACTTGATTTTCTATAGTCTTAATGATTTTTCTATAGTCCTAATGATTTTTCTTATTTTTTGTCTTTTGTCCCTTTTTTATTTCCTATGTCTGTTCTTGGTGATAGGATTTTGAACATTGTTGAGAAAGCGTGTTTCTTTTTTTGATTGTCATGGGGTTCCACATTGTTTGTTGCTCTTGATAAATTAGGCCTTGAATTTGAATTTTTGTTAACTATTTTATTTCAGCTTGATATTTCATTCATTTTTCATATACACAGAGACTACACATGTTGACAAAAATATGAGCTATTTGATTTAGGTTTACTGTTCATGATTATAAATGCTCAATACTTCTGATGGCACTCCTTGGTGTATTCCATTTAAAAATAATCATGTTTCTATGGCTATGATAAATATCCCTCTTTGTTGAGAAAATTAGAGTTGACAAAATAGTTGTTCAGTGACTGTATCTGCCATTAGAGCCATTTCATATGCACAGGTGATGAACATGCAAATTTTCGTAAGCACTACTAGGAGCTTACCCTACAACATATGTACTATTGTGAAAAATCATCACAAGTCCATTTGTTGCAGGGTCTAGCTCCCAGTAATGCTTGTTGACAAATCTACATGTTTGTCACCTGTGTATATACCTTCTCTGATCGACTCTTATATGCAAATGTACTATTGTGAACATGCATATTTTCCTAAGCACTACTGGGAGGTTACCCAACAACACATGTACTATTGTGAAAATCATATCACAAGTCTAGTTGCTGCTGGGTCAAGCTCCTAGTAATGCTTGGTCAAATCTGCATGTTTGTCAAATCTAAATGGAATACTTTGTGCCTGACATACTTAAATGGAATTAATTTCTGTTGATACATGTATATATTTTGTTTGATTGTCACCCTTTCTACAAATAGGCAATTGACTACAAAAATCGTCACCCCTTCTGTTGACGATCTTGCATTCCATTTATAAGGTAAAGGTAATTTGTTCATGTTTACGATCTTGCATATTGTTCATGTTGTCTTCTACATTATTTGAGCATATGTATCATGTAATTTTTAGCTAACTTAAGATAAATGATTAACATATGTAGGAAATTTAACCCCTTTGATGAGGATCCTGCACAGTGACATGGATTAGCAGGTATAAGTCAATAAATAGACATAATTTTCTTATATTATTCTTGTTTATCACTGAGCACGTATATTATAAATAGACATATTATATAATCATATTATGTGTTGAATAATCGACGTAGAAAGTTTGACATGTTATATTCTTCTTGTTTATCCTTTTATATGATTCCTATTTTTGTGCCTTTCCTTCACTTTCAACTTACATTTTATATCTCCCACGTATAGACAAAGAAGAACCATATGGGTCACGACTCTATTCAAGACTTGATTATTCTATATATATTATTTAATTATTATCAAAATTCTATTTGAAGCGGGGACATGACAATATCTCATTTGATGAATTGCAAGACCCACCAAATAGGTACTTGTCAGATCTATATTCCTCGAATGAAGGAAATATGGGAATGGTAGATGAAAGTTCAACATGCAGTATGGCTAAAATAGGGAGATCAACTAGAGGTCAAAAGATTAGAAAAAAATTCAATAAATGCACACAATTTTTCCTTGCTAAAGGGGGGTCATGTTCTTATGGTGATGAGACCAAAGGCAACATCAAGGTGCCCTTTCGGTACACACATCTTGAGAAAGAATGGGTATCCAATAAGCTACCTCCAATTAACAGTGATTTTTGTGTTAACGAGAGGATATATCGCATAGCTCCATCCTCATTACATGGTTTGGGCCTATTTTCCATGGATGGGATAAAGGTATGTTACAACAAAGTTGTTGAATTGATGAAGTATGTCAGACCTTGTTACCATTACAATGATTGGATGCAGATTGTTCAATATAAAAAAATTATGCGTAGGTATGCACTATCAGCAAATTATATACAATGAAAAGAAAATGACCAAAGTAAAAGATTTTCTATGTACATTGATGGGAGACCAAAAGAAACAGGGAATATTATGGGTTTATAAATAGTACGTGACCTTCCTCAACTAATAAGCAACCCAATTGCATATTTGAGGCACGTGAGGGGAATCATGTTTTTGTATGTGCGATAAAGTCAATAAGTGCAGGTGAAGAACTACTAATAGATTACCATTTAAATCACATAGATACAAACAAAGTTACTATCATGATGGTGGTAAGTACTATATACCATTTAAACTAACCTCAAGTTTATGACTCCAATATACCATTTTATTAATAAGTGTTTTTGCTAAGTCTATTGCTTTCAATTCACTAAAGGTTTTGTATTTAATCTTTGTCACAGGACAACATGGACCCCCCACATGATAGAGGCTGCGGGGACGCTCCTCCCACCCATTCTTCAACAATGGTAAACCTTATTGTAATTGTACAATTTAGATAGTTGGAAAATGTTATATTATTATGTTATTTTATTTAGGGGTTTGGAGTTATTCTGATAGTTTTACTGATATTCCTATCACAAATTGATGTTCAGGATAGGGAGAAGTACCTACAACAACAGAGGCAATAGTTGTAGATATAGATGAGGATATCCTAGAAATCCCTAATATAATAAATATGGTGAAGAAAAAACTAAAAAAAGTCAATGCATAAATTATTAGCATTTTGGAAGATGCAAATCGAACCGAGGAGATGCTGAAGAGGACAGATAAATTGATGGCGCAAGCACATCATTTTGCAGTAAGTAGTAATGAATCTTTAGTTATAACAAAAGTTCAATAAAGGTTTATATTTTATACACTTTTATATCGTGAACTAAAATATGTATGTGTTCTTGTTACATGATTTTTTTTTTGCTCAAGTACCTGGTCATGGACATTGTGGTGAGGCCAGTACTAGCAGAGCTCCAACCACCTCAGGTAAAATAATCCTTAAGTTAAAAAGTTACAAGGGATTTTTTCTTTGGAACATTCAAAAACTTCATTGGACTTACTGATTATAAGTGTACATTTTTCATTGGACTTATTGATACCGTAGCTATAGCTATAGGAAAAGGTACAGTTACAACAAATTCAAAATTTCTAAGAAAATTTTCACTCAAACTTTATTGAAAGCTACTCTTACTTTTATTATTTCAGAATGTCTTTGCTAACAATGTATTGTTTAGGTGATCAAGTGCAGGCGACTCCTCCTAGGAGGTCGACTAACGTCCATCCGAGATTGTCAAGTGCAATGTCAACAATAAGGGAGATGCAAACATCGATGCCTTCATGGTCTATGCCTGGTAAATCCTTGTTTTGTTATATTTGGTTTTGTATTAATTATGATTTGATAATTTGTAATTTAATCTTGAGTGCATCTCATAGCGGATTAATTTTGTGAAGTAGGAGATACACCGATGTCATCTGCTACACCAGATGCAGATCAGAGTACCTATATTGGTGATAATTCACCATCATTTCCTGGATCTACCTGTGTTTCTAGCACGAGAGTTGTGCAGATGTCATTTTTGATTGACGGTAAAGGATTGATGCCTTTAAAATGTCCTAAGCTTCTAGGTACTTTAAAATTATTATTATTTATATTTTAATATGCATTTACTTATTCATAACAAGTTTTTGATTGATGATCCCATGACATTTTTGCAAGAAATGATTCTTTTTATAAGATGCTTTATGACTTCACATTGAAGATATTCGGGCCCACCATACGTACAAGTGGAACATCATAAGTGAACTAACCCTATCCCACTATTTTTATTTCATATCATTAATTGGTACAATTTTTTTTTTTTCATTCAGGCCTTTTCTTTTACTATATTCAAGGTACACAACTTTAGTTTATTTTTCTATCTAACAATTTTGTGTTTTTTCTTAAAAGGTGGAACTTGCAAGACAAAAAATTAAAAGATCAGCTCATTAAAGATTTAGAGCATGAGTTTGGTGGTAATATTTTTGAGGAGAAGAAAATTTTAGAAAAAGCATCCTCCCTTTATTCCAATGAGGGATTAGAATGAGTTCTTTTTGGATGCAAAGGAGAAAGGGGATGCTCAAAGAGGAATTATACCAGCAAAAGAGAGAAGAACGTATGCGATAGTATTAACTACTAGTAGAATGTAATAATGCACTAATTAGTGATCTTTATATCTATATCATCTAACATATTTCAAACTTTTTATAGGTTGTAGAACACATCAAAGGCAACAAAGGCCAGAATGCAAAAGATTGGGTAGGACAAACTTGGCTCTCGTGGATATTCAAAAATTAAAGCATGAATTGTAAGTAGTAGTAAATGAATTCTAGATCAAAATTATCTATAAAATGAAAATAATTTTGTTTAATCAAAAAATGCAGGGCTCAGAATTTAATTTAGAGGCCACGACAGAACACAAAAAAATTGCCTTCAAGGAAGACTATCAAGCCATGATTGAACGCCTACGCCAAGCTTCCACTGACCCAACCCAAGAGTTTCTTGCACTAGTTGAAAAGGTAAATATGCCAAAAAAAATATATTTGAAATTGAATACTTGAGCAACAATCTATTTGATGTTAATTTCAAACATAAATTGAGTATTTTTATTTTTAAAAAGAAAACAATGATAATAATGCGGATGACATTGCAATGCAGCCTCGTAATCCTAACACATAACCTACACCGCATGATGAAGGCCCTGATGTGCATCGTAGTGTCGATGGAGGTGTTCATTTGCTATTGAAAATTGATTATGTAATTATTTATACAATTTAACATCTTAAGTTGAAATTGGTGTAACCTTTTTTGTGTATATTTTAGAGCATATAGAATGTCATGTTGAATGAGTGGAGGATGTTCAGAGTGATCACCATGTAGATGATGTGGCACATTCAGGTAAACAAAATTTATGTTTTGTTCATTTAAATTTCTTTTTTGATTTATAGTTCTTTTAATTAATGAAATACTTGTAACACTAATATAAAATGGTGTGAATTTAACCCATGACGTAGTTGTTATTGCAATGGACCCCCCTTTGGCGCAACAACCTCCTATTCCTAAATAGATGAGGAGGAGACATGTTTTGGTATTAGAATCAGTACAGGAGGGGAATGACGAGGATATTGATGCTCTGCTTAGCTGTAACCTTAGAAAAATGAGCAAGAAACCAAAATAGAAATGATTGTAATTAACATTTTTTGCTAAGTAAAGAATGTTGTCTTAATGGATGTAATTTTGTACTAGTTAATGTTGATGAATGATGTGTTAATCAATTATTCATGAATGTTGTGTGTTAATGAATTTTATGTGATTATAATGATTGAATGTTATATTTCAAAAAGGATGAATGAATGAATGAATGAATGTTATTAGATGTTAAAGGGGAATTTGGAGTGATGTTGGGGGAGAGGCCAAATGAGCTTCCACCTTCACGTGGTTGGCCTTGTTAAGTAGAGAATATTAAACTATTCTTGAAACCAATTGAAGCTCAAACTAAACCAATGACGTAGATTCAATGGTAAAAAATACCTACTTCTTATTCTGTATTATTTCTCATTCACTTTAAGAAATATTTTACTTCTTAAACATGTTCATCAACCAATCTGCATCACCATGTTCATCAAATTAGATTTATAGATAAGAGAGTGAAAACTGCTAAGTAAAGCTCAATAGAAAATCTCAAATATACGTCTGACAAAGAATCACATTTTATAAATTCTATGGCTCACTAAGGTTGACAGGATAGTGGATGGGTAGAATTGTATTAGGGATGGTGGAATTTATGTTATTAACATCAAAATATGTTAGATCCACCTTGGGTAGACCCTAGGAGCAATTCTATCAAGTTTTGCACAACATTGCAAAATGTTGTCAGCAACATTTGTTGCAAAAGTTGCTAAATGACAACTATTCTCCACCTATTCATCTAATCATCAAACCCTTGTTCATAGGGTCATTTCATCTATGCTTCCAATTTGACATCATGCAACATTTTTTCAAGCCAACAACATGATGGGATCAACCCTTACGGGAGCCCAT
This sequence comes from Chamaecyparis obtusa, assembly GCA_027943335.1. Classification (NCBI taxonomy): domain Eukaryota; kingdom Viridiplantae; phylum Streptophyta; class Pinopsida; order Cupressales; family Cupressaceae; genus Chamaecyparis; species Chamaecyparis obtusa. Next base: position 665,476 of record BSBK01000143.1, read on the forward strand.
TTTATACCACATGCTAAAATATGAATGATATCAACGTAGAATATTAAATGATGATCATGATACTAGTACTTTTACATTAAGAAAAACTATTAGATAATAAGATGGAGTTGTGATCTGATTTTCTATTTTACTTTTTGATTTGATGTATTGTATGAGTAAGTTATCAATGTAAAAAAACATGTAGATAAATAAATGTGATCCCGAGCTCTAACATCATTTTTTAACTCTCCCTATAGGCCTTTTGGATGGTGAAGTAACTAGAGCTGAAGCTGAAGAGGAAACTAGGGATGCTTCCAACAACTATGGGATTCATCATTCTAGGCAATGATAGGTTCCATTTCTTTATTTCCATTTCATATTTTCGTGCATATGTTTACTTTTGTAAATGTATGTTTTTTGAGTTATTCTCACAGCTTGTGTGGGATATGCACTTTTATTTGATGAATTAAAGAAGTTTTAATGAAAATAATTGTATAATTTTCTATTGTTATACAACTTATCTCCACACATAACAAGTATGGCCCCAAGGATCATTGCTCTTAATCCAATACACACCTTGACCTATCAGAGTGCACAAACCACTTGCGGTGCCACCAACCACTCCAAATCATTGAAAACAACTCATTATCCCTCAATCCAATCAATGGTCGATCCAACCAAGCAATCCCAACAACTCACAATCCCATAACTAGGTGTTCACTAGGCCTAATCTCCTAGTAGCTTGCCAGACCCATTTTCCAATGATTCTACAAAACTTTCCCAAAGGACTCAGAAAAAAAATTATATATTTGAGTACCCTTTTCAGGGTTGTTCAATATATTTGAAAACTAGATATGAATCTTGTGGACCAACTGCCCAAACAAAGGCTGGTGCACTATGGTTACCCCTCCATTAGGCCTCCTTTTTCAAAGCAACTACTATCTCCTCAACTAACCAGACTTCCTTACCAATGCACAAAGTCTAGATACCCTTTAAAACTAAGGATTTTCACATTTTCAAGGTTGGCCAACAAGTTCTAATGTTTCATTTACGAAACCCTCTCTTTCAGGCCAAATACCCTAGAGCTTGTTCAAACAAACACTTCCACACCTTTCTAGACCCTTTAAAGGGATCTAACATCATCCCCTAACCATATTATGACTATCCAAACAAAGAAAAGTCATCCTCCAATGGGAAAATCATCTAGACAATGACTAGTCCAATTTAAGTGACCCTTGAGATAGCAATTCCCAAGCAATCAGTGAATGTTCTTTCACTTTCCTAGCCTTACTTACATCCAAACACATTGAAAAAATTCCTCATTTTCATAGACTTCATCTTCCATACATCCTACCATTGTTGGAGGTTTGGGTCACCAAAGTCCACCAACTTATCTAGAATAATTTATTGTCATCCTGTACACTATTCAAGAATAGTCACCCTTAGAAGTGTTTCAACACACCAAAAACTCCTCAAGACCCTTTAAAATTCATTAAGGGATACAAACTATCATTTACCATCCATCCTACTCATTTATACCTAGAGTGGAGGATCATATCAATCCAATATTGTAACAATCCAAGTGACTATGACCCCTGCTCATTGTTCAAGGACAGTTAACACAAAAATGGAGGTTTTACATCTTCTATGGTCCATAGTATAGTTTAAAATAATGAGGGAAATAACAAAATATATCAGAAAAACTCATATCCATTAACAAGAACCATAGAGAAGCATTTTTACCATCAAATCCTCTGATATGGGCGCTTCTCTATGGTTCTTGTGAATGGATATGAGTTTGTCTGATACATTTTGTTCTTTCCCTCATTATTTTAAACTATCTATGGACCATAGAAGATGTAAAGTAACTCATTTCTTTATGTTTCTTGTGAATGGATATGCATTTGTCTGATACATTTTAATGAGGGTGTAAAGTTAGTTATATGGATATGAGTTTGTCTAATACATTTCTCTATGGTTCTTGTGAATGGATATGAGTTTGTCTGATACATTTTGTTCTGATCCATCCTACTCATTTATACCCAAGGTGGAGGGTCATACCAATCCAATATTGCAACAATCCAAGTGACTGTGACCCCTACTCACTATTCAGGGACAGTTAACACAAAAATGAAGGGTTTACATCTATTATGGTCCATAGTATAGTCTAAAATAATGAGGGAAAGAACAAAATGTATTAGACAAAATCATATCCATTCACAAGAACCATAGAGAAACATTTTTACCATCAAATCCTCTGATATGGGCACTTCCCTATGGTTCTTGTGAATGGATATGAGTTTGTCTGATACATTTTGTTCTTTCCCTCATTATTTTAAACTATACTATGGACCATAGAAGATGTAAAGTAACTCATTTCTCTATGGTTCTTGTGAATGGATATGAGTTTGTTTGATACATTTTAATGAGGATGTAAATTTAGTTATATGGGTGGTTCTCTATGGTTCTTGTGAATGGATATGAGTTTGTTTGATACATTTTGTTCTTTCCCTCATCATTTTAAACTATACTATGGACCATAGAAGATGTAAAGTAACTCATTTATCTATGGTTCTTGTGAATGGATATGAGTTTGTTTGATACATTTTTTTCTAATCCATCCTACTCATTTATACGTGGAGTGGAGGATCATACCAATCCAATATTGCAACAATCCAAGTCTACCCTGCTCACTGTTCAGGGACAGTTAATACAAAAATGGAGGGTTTACATCTTCTACGGTCCATAGTATAGTTTAGAATAATGAGGGAAAGAAAAAAATGTATCAGAGAAACTCATATCCATTCACAAGAACCATAGAGATTCATTTTTACCATCAAATCCTCTAATTGTACCCTCATGGGTTATGCTTGGTAGAATACACTAGCTTTACATTTTTATTACTTCAAAGTGGATTACATTTATCTTCATGATCTGGGATCAATTATCTACCCTGTCTTCACTCTCTCCCCTTTTAAACACACCCTTATCTCTATTAAATAAGCCTCTCAAGGCCAGTATAACACCTACTAACCATAACAATCAATTATAAGACTGTTGATAGTTAGTTATTTGCTTATGTTGGTTGTCTAGTCGACAACAAGTTGTCAACTTCTACAACATTCCACCTCTTAGGCATTTATAACATTTCCTTGAACCTTTTAGATTAAAAAACATATAGCATACTTCTTCTTAGTGTTCCTCTAACAATCCGTTGTCATCTTTCTTTGTTTTGAATGAACGACTGCACATATGTTCCAAATTCCCTCTACAATATATTAAAAACTACCAATGAAATGTATATGCAAAAATAAAACTTAACGATACAATATTATACAATGCCTTCTCTTTTTATTTATTATAATGTGTTTAAAGGTTCTGCACTACACATGAAAGAGAAAACCATGTCCAAATCATATCTAGGATTGTGCCACAAATATATTGCTCTACATCTTGTATATTGCCTCTATCACTGAGGTTTCAATGGCCAACAATAATGGAAAAGCTAAGAAGATTTCTTCTTTCTTTTGTTTTTGCACATTTGGTAGGGTTAAACCGAAGTAATCAAATCCCCAATCCATCATTATCAAGGTTCTCTATCTTCTAGTTAAATCTCTTAGAGAAGGAAAATGCTTCTTACAACCATCTAGATCCTCCACTAATAATACCAATGGAGCCCTAGCAACAAGAAAAAGAGCTTAGTGTTATAATAATATGGCAATGACAACAATGGTGGCATTAAGGAGGCAATTACTAATTGAAGTGTGCCAACATTTCCATTCCACTAAGTGCTTGTACACTGAAGCTAGGTAGAGACATCGACAAAGTGGATATCACCATATTAGATCATCATGATCCCAATATTTAAGCCATTTTCATCATTCACAACCATTGAAATTGAACACAAATTTTTTCTAGAACAATCAACTTCATATCCATAGTATCTATTGTACCCATTGCAAAAATTTCACTTTCGTAGAGAATTTTACATGTTCTAATACATATATAGGAAAATTGTAAAAAATTGATAGATCCATTATATGACAAGGGCGTCATTTTATACGAAAGCATGGATAGTTGGCACCACCTAAACCATCAACACATATAGAGAAACTACAGTAACATTTTCCAACAAAAGTACAAGGCATTGGGCCAATGATTCTATTCTAGTTCACTAGGTTCTACTTTTGTATTTCATTTCACCATCTTCCACTTCTATACCAATTGGATTAAATAGTAAATATTTTCACTGGGAAGGTAAGAGCATTTGTTAATTTAAATTTAATTTGAGACCTAAATAATTTAGTTAGCATGCACGTGTATTTATTTTTCACTATTCTAACATTATATTACGAAGAACCAAAATCTTTAATAATATCTTGATTATGATATTTGTAATTTGAAGATGTACATATGGTAGTTTTGGCACTAGTTAGATTGTTAATAGTGGACTATTCTTCTCTTCCTTTGGACTGCCATACATAAAATAAAAATATATTGTTATTACAGGATTTGAGCAATACAAATCCACAAAACCTAAAGATCACCTGCATACAAAAACCTATTACAAGGAAGTAGAGACAAGAAGAGGGCAAGGGTTTGACTCAAAAATATGAAGAAGAAAAATATCCTCAATTAATGAATGAATAAAATATAAAATGGATCAACCTTATAAAGGAGATCGAAAGCCTTGAAAGGCAAACCCTAAAAAGAAGAAGTGCATGTAATAATTAGTTAAATTATTACAAGACTGATGCATGCAAGTTTATATTTAAAACTAGTGCATAAGTTTAAATCAACTTAGTTCATGTGTATTTAAATATAAACAACTAAAAATAAAAGTGTTGACATCTTAAGAAAGGAGTAAAGTTAATTAATCTAATTAATACTTTACTCTAACACCCCCCCTTAGGATGAGCAACAATGCAGCTACAAACAATGCAAGAAGAAAGCAAAGGAAACTACAATGATGAAAGCATAAAAATGGGTCATGACAACATGGCCTGATGAGGTACCCAACACAACCAAATCTCTGTAAAATGGAGAAATAGAGAAAACCCAGTGGGAAAAAACCCTACTCCAAAAAGAGATATAAAGGCAAGCAAAAGAAGAAAACAAATGACTTCAAGAGACTCTCTCAAAGCCATAAGTACAATGTGTGTTGCCAACCCCCTCGTGAGAGAGGATCGAGGCTCCAAAGCCCCCCTGGAATGAAAGAACCCCTGGATCAATGAAAAAACCATTGTGACTCCAATGCAGAGGAGTAAAAGTCAATGGACACTGAAGTGACAACCTCGAAAGATGAGGTGTCACTGGAAAGCCAAGCTCATGCTCAAAGGAGTAAACATAAGGATCCTAAAAGGGAATCCCCAATGTAGGTGGTGTGACAGGTGTGCTGACATTGTCATTAAAGAGGAGATGAATGTCCTCTATAAAATCCTCAACAAGTGCACTTGATGGCTCGATGAATGGAGCTAGAGGGTCAGGCAGTGTTGGAGAGAGAAGAGCTCAACAGGATGTGGTGTGGCAGTCATAGTAGTGATCTCAGGAACAATACAAAGGTTCAAGTGACTTGATTGCACCACATGATGCTCTCGCGAAAGAGGAGAGCTGTGATCCAAAAATGGAGATGGTGGACCAAAGTGTGAGAAGGTGTAGAGACGGGTGATCAACTATCCCTTTAGCAACAATGCCTCTTGTTGCACTATCCCGAATGAACACTAAATCTGCAGTGAACTCAACTGTCTTCCCTGATCCACTATGTGTAATTTGATAAATTGAGAGAAGGTTTATAGACAGAGATGGAACATACAATACATCATTGAATGTGCCATCCTGAATGCCTACTGAACCTTTCCCGCAGACTGTTAGGACAATGTTATTCCCTATGAGAATATAAGGAATGGGAGAAGCCTCAACAATAGAGAAGACCCCTTGAGAAGATGCCATATGGTGAGAATCACCTGAATCCAATATCCAAGGGACCTATGAAGGGGATGCAATGGATGCTCATAATGCATGACCCTATCTAAGATCCTGTCTAGATGTTGAAGATGTGGAAGAAGACTGAAAAGAAGACCCCTGTGAGGTAGAAGGGGATGGGGAGGAAACAGTGCTCTTCTGAAGAAGAGCTTGCAAATCTGTAATATGTTTGTCATAGCCGTCAAATCTCTTCTGAAAACAATGTGAATCATCATGAGGTCCCTTCTAACAATAGGAACATGTATGTCTCTCAGTCTTTTGTTTCTCCTTCTTAGAAGAAGATGGTGGGCCAATAGAGTGCTGAGAAGAGGAATCTGATATCTTCTTTGGCATCTTCTTCTTTCCTTTGGATGGCTGGGCAACCAATGCTTGGCTCTTTGATCTTGTTAGAAAGTCCAACTAAGTAAGCTTGACCTGCTCTCTAGTCAAATGATCATAGAACACCTCAAAAGTGGGCATGGTGAATGTAGGTCCCAAAGCATCCATGGTAGAATGAAAGGTAGAAGAGAAGATTTGAAAGTTTCCCCTAAGCTTAGATAGAATTAGATAAATGCACTCTTTATCAGTTTTTCACTTTCCACTTCTATGTAACAAAGATCTCTACTGTTTGAACTTCATTAGAAAATCCTTAATAGAGGGAAAAGAATCAGGTACAAGAGAGGTAAACTCTACCTCAATCTAAAGTGCTCTGAACTCATTGATGGTACCAAATAATGTCTCAAATTTAGCCCACATCTGTAGAGGGGTAGTACACCCATCAAGATGAAACTACAAGCTATCTGATACCTGTAAAGAAATCAACCCCATAGCCTCATCCATCTTGTTTCGATGCTACATGATCTCAAAGGGCCTTTGTAATACTAGTTGCATTGCATCTAGACAAGACCAGAGCCCTTTTGAACGGAGAAGTCGTGTCATCAGGGTTTTCCATGTGTGATAATTATGTGGGGTTAGAAGTTCTAGACAAGAAGAGGTCTCGGCCATTTTTTTAGAAGGGGTTTTTGTTTTGATAAATATCTGGTTTATCTAATAGAAACAAGAAAATAACACCCCCCCACAATCTAAATATTGAACCCCTAAGTCTAAAATGATATGCTTTATCAAGAGAAGAGAAAAAAAGCTTCAGATCTGAGTCTTGTGTACCTTAAATTTTTTTTGATGAAAATAGGTAGAAATCTGGATGGTGCTTAAGAAGAGCTTTTCGGTGCTTCTTTCGGATCGAAAAATGGAGCTAATTTGAGCAAATTAGCCCCCTGAAATACAAAATAGATGAGCTGGCATTGATAGAAAAAATAGAAAGCTAGATGACATAAAATACTAGATTAACATGCATGAGAGCGTCGGGCTTGGAACCAGCTTTCCGACGATATCTCATTTTCTCAATTTCGACATTGTATGCTCAAGTTATTAGCAAAATACCCACTGGTGTGCTAGAGAGCCCAAAAATGGTGCAAATGAGGATGATGCATGTTGATGTCATCAAATGACAAGCTTAAATTTGACGGCCAAATGGCTGTCACCGCCCAAAAAAGTAAATTTCAAAATCACATGTGCGCCTCAAGATCCGTGACAAGCCTTTTAGTTTTTGCCTCAATTTGCGTGCTATTTTTTTGGGTCTTAATTTGCGTGCTAGGCTGCAAAATTTGTCTCAATTTGCATGCCAAAAAACTAGAGAATTTTACCTTGGGAAGTGTGTCAGTCTGTACAAATTTTATCTCAGGAAGCGTGCCAGTCCTTACAAATTCTACCATGGAAAGCGTGGTAAGTTGTTTGGTACCAAAAAAATGCCCCAAAATGCAAAGTTGTCCAAATTTGATGTGTTTTATATCAAAATAGGAGTTTTTGGGCGCTACGAGCTCAACAGTGAGGTCTGTTTGAGCTCAAAATGCACCAAAATTTAAGGACCTCCTAATTTCAATAAAAAACAAAAAAAAGCCCTAATCTGAAACAAATGAATTTCTAATTTCTGAATCCTTCAAACATGAGCAAGCTATAGCAGATTAGGCTCTGACACCATGTAGGATTTGAGCAATACAAATCCACAAAACCCGAAGATCACCTGCATACAAAAATCTGTTACAAGGAAGTAGAGACAAGAAGAGGGCAACGGTTTGACTCAAAAATATGAAGAAGAAAAATATTCTCAATTAATGAATGAATAAAATATACAATGGATCAACCTTATAAAGGAGATCGAAAGCCTTGAAAGGCAAACCCTAAAAAGTAGAAGTGCATGTAATAATTAGTTAAATTATTACAAGACTGATGCATGCAAGTTTATATTTAAAACAACTAGTGCATAAGTTTAAATGAACTTAGTGCATGTGTGTTTAAATATAAACAACTAAAAATAAAAGTGTTGACATCTTAAGAAAGGAGTAAAGTTAATTAATATAATTAATACTTTACTCTAATAGTTATAAAGTTAGTGTAATGTGTATTGTACTAATACGATCAAATTCAAAACTGTTTTATGTTCTTTTGATTTGCAATAAACATGAAAATGACAAATTGAATATAGACATAAATATTCATGAAACCACACCAAATAGAAGTTGAAACTTTCTAGAAATAATATAAAATTTTCCCATCATTTCTTGAGATAGATTTTATAATTTTTTTTATTGTTAAATATATTTGATCACACACACACACACACATGTCACACACACACACACGTGTGTGTGTGTGGTCTTAAAATAGAAGCACCCATGTTGTAGGTGTCTACTAAGCATAATGTAGGCTAGGACATCCATTGAATTTTGAATTCCAATCACTATAATATATTAATAAATTTGATAATATATTTTATTTAAAAAAAAAAATTGAATTTGCTGTCGATTTTTCAACCATCATAGCAATGTAGTTTCGACGAGAGTGCTATAATCTTGATGAATGTTTTGACCATCTGTCGTTGCTATTTCGACTAGCATTATGTGATTATTTCGACCAACATTTATCGAAGAAGATGAAACATATGTCAACTTCCAGATTGAAGTGATTATTTCGACGTTGGTTCAGTCGATAATTCGATGATTATAAAGGTCGCATTTATGACAAACATATTATGTGTCGAATAATCGACGAAAAAAGTTTGACAACAGTGATGGTCATCTAGTTGACCAATTTGCATCGAAAAATTGACTAATCCTCGTCGAAAAACAAGCTAAAATTTACTAGTGTGAGGGGGTGCAAATAATCAACCATTTAGCTAGTGCCTTCTCTTTCTATCTTCATATTAACATCATTTTTGTTTTCTTGTCATTTAATCTTGTTATAGTATTGTTTGAGTTGGTTTGATGAGAAGGTCTTTATATTTTTTTTATGTTCAATTTGTCATATTTTTCTTACACTTTGAGTTAGTTTGATGGGAAATTCTCTATATTTTTTTGATGTTCAATTTTGTCATTCACAAGTTTATTTTGTTGCTGGATATGGGAGCACAAGTACTAAAGATTATCTATTCTATCAAAATAATCTTGGATGCCTCATCCTTTATCATACCTGAAAAGATTTGTACAAAGCCTCTATATTTCAAATCTAAAATCATTTTATATAAAATAATTTTATAAAAGATTATATTAAAATATTATATACTACATAAATGAGAAACAAAATTCTTATAAAATACTAATATAATAAAAAAAACATTCTTATTAAATTAATTGACATTATCTATTATAGATTTTTTCCATGTACATTTATAAACAATGATATAAATATTTTGCCATATAAATGTTTTTAATTAAATTCTTTTTAAATTAACATTAATATTATTATTTAAACTTCTAAAATTTAATATTATAATAATATTTATATACAAACAAGAGATGTGTGCAGGGGGAGTCCCTGCCTTATGTTAAGAAAGGAGATTAAGTATAAAGCAGAGAGCAAGGCAAAGTACATAGTAGGTAGCTAGATGACTTTGATTATATTTTGAAAAGAGTGAAATTCGTGAAGTAGTTTTGTAAATAGTTTAAGGTACGTTAGCTAGGTGTATATCTCTTAATGTATATCCAACATGTTTCTAACTTTGATTCAAAAATTTATGCAATATGTATAGTTTTGTTCCTGATGAAAAGATATCAAAGTTCTCATTTGATCAACAATAATCACTATTGTTCTTAGTGCAGTTGTGGTCTATATTGTGTAATTGTACTAGTCCAAGAAGGATACCAAAGCACAATTACCTAATTAAGAGATCAAATAACATTCTATTATTATATTTATAACTATATTGGCTTAATGAAGTATCACAATAAAATCTACTCCATACAAACAACACAACAACCAATATAGAATACATATCTCTATAGTAGCATGAGTAGGCTACCTATGCTAATGGGTTATGCCATTTTTTGTTTTTTGCCATTTTTTTATTTACATTTAAGAAATTTGAGGCTTACTTGAGTTTAGATTTTATATGTCTAGAATGAAATGCAATATGAGTATTATTTGTGTCGATTATATTGGTGTATGTTTTAGTAATGTGGTTCCAATAAATTCATGTGTGATCTATATTTTACATTTTGTTATTACAACCTCTCCATGTTTGGATTGCAACTCGATGAGGCATCTTAGGCATTATTCATGATACTCTTGCTTTGTCGTTTCATTAGTTTTTGGCAATTTGCTAGCTATTTGGGAGATTCTTTCACCATTTTATATGCTTGTCAATTTGATTTTTCCACGTGTTTCCCTTTTCTCTGTAGATTCGCAGTTGGATAGATGCCCGTCCTTTGACCTTCCTTGAATCCAACTCATAACATTCAATAAGGTTCCACATCATAATGCTAAAAAACAAGTGTCACTAAGCTATTCTACACCTTGTGAAAGATAAAAGTCCAACCATCAACTAAACACTCAAGAAAACTTATGTGAAAATACGTATACACCCTTTGACTTTAAAATCTATATATATCTTATGCAAGGTAAAAATAAAAATATCAATTATATATTTAAGGGAGTTAAAAATAGAATAAGTTAAAATAGTATATGGGTAAAGTCCACTCTAACATAGTAATCAATGAAAGGATAAGTTAAAATGCAAAGATCAATTATAATTGAGAAAGTTAAATAGAATATGGGAATAACTGATTAATCTAGTAAACAATGAAAGGCTGCAACAATAAAGGGAGAACATTAAAATGGGTCTGCTAAGCCTTGCTGAAACATGCTTGAAGAAGATTCGGGCTTTTAAAACATAAAGATAAAACATAAGGCACACTAGTCTATAAAACTCTCACCTTGCATGAATTAAAATTTTAGCAGACGTTATTCTGTGCAATACTCCAGGAAAAATAGTCCACATCAAAATTCCCATTCACATGCAAATGTACCCACAAGAGCTCGGTAATTTGCACCATTTAGACTGAACCAAAATAAAGAAGGTAGCAATTAGTCAGGCCAGGTTACCCTAGGGATTCAAACCGGTGACACAACAAATAAAAACCCTAAGATCTAAACTTAAATAAATATTTTCCTATACCAACCTGAACAAGGGACAAATTTTTGAGTCAAACTCTGTTGTGGGAATATTAGATCTCATGGCTGACAACCTTAATTGGACTCAAACCAACTCCTCCCCCATGTACATGGACTGGCATTTCATGTTGCCCACACACAAATACTGTCATTGCTTTGACACCCAAATTGGGGGATTTGACAGACTTGGTGTCACTTGACCTTAGCAACATTTCTCTGTCTAGAAACATTATTTCAGAGTTGGGAGACTACAGTGAATTATAAGGTGTAGTGAGTGCTTGCAAACAACTCATTTATGATCATTTTAGTGCTTGAAAATAATTAACACAAAGATGGATTGAAAACTAGGCAAAATCCTCAAAATCATCACTAAATTATGCTGCTATCAATCTCACAGATGCAATTGCAAACAATTAGATTGAACCCCAATAAAGAATGTACAAAATAATGTGATAGAGAGATGAGGCCTATGAGATGCGATGTAAATAAACAAAGAAAAACATGAAATATTAGCATGTTTCTATTTAATGTCTGAAAGCTTACCAATCCATTAATATGTACTATTCTCAACAACATTAAGGGAAAGAAGAACAACTTTCTGCGAGGCTTCTTGGATTGTAATGTGTTATCAAATTATGGTTGTGCTGAACTATCCAAAGTAACACACCTTTTATTACTTGCTGAGATAAAACTGGCAATCAAACAAACATATATTTATGTCTAAGATAATAAAATGTGAGATTGGAAAAGCAATAACCAATAGAATTAAAATACAAAGATAAAATATGAATCATAATTTACATTTCTAGTTGTGGTGTGCTTGCAAAACATATACATGTGGCTCTTAAAAAAGTGGTTCTAGTGTGCCTTCAAAACAAATATGTGGCTAAAAATATTTGGCTATGATGTGCCTTAAAAAACATACACATGGTTCTACAATTCATCTCAAATTATACTCAAGACTCCATTACATTTGATGTTGACATTGCACAGGTCAAGCCTCCAACTAGTGCAACTCTTAAAATATTTCCCACAGGTATGAAAAAAGGTGGAGCACCAGCTAGCATAGTTGCAGTCTTAAACCAAAGGCTCCTACACCAAAAATAAGCACAATGCAATACTAATTTATGGATACTAATTTGTGGTAGCATTGGTATGTCCAGGATATTATTATATTTAATTATTTGAGAAGTGTTAGACCTTTGAAATACCTCTGTGTTTTCAGTGAGGCAACTCTAGAAAGCAAATGTAAAGATACGACTACACTTAGTGCAATTGCAACTCTATACATCAAAAACATATTATACATTGTAAACATGAAAATCAATGGGGTAACAGTTGTTATGGAAGTTTCAGCCACCAAATGTCACAACCCATTTTATATCAAATAGAAAACTGCCACTCTTCCTAAAATCGCTGCTAACGGTGATTGTGGAATAAAGTAATCCAAATTAAATAGTGATTGTTAACTTCCACTTCTGGCAGTAATCGTGGCATAATTTTATTTCCTACACTAAAGTAGAGAAAAAGGCATTAAACTTTTAAATGTATCCCACACACAAAGTACCTCATAATTTTCACATACTCTAACATTTTGCAATATGGAACAACAAACAATCACACCACTCAAGGCAGACAGTTGCCAAGCTCACATAACTATTTCAAACTTTCATAGTTTCAAGAGAAACCAGGAAAATTTAGAAAATTTTGCACACGTAAGAAATATTCTCCCTCAAGTGTCTATTTCCCATTAAACAAGGAACATCCTATCTTTCTCTATCAAGATAAACTAAAATTGGAAGACACTCTAGTCAATCCAAGGAATCATACTTACGTTCATAGACCAAGCATTAATCGTCTCACAATTTCTGCGACTAAGGGTTGCAACCAAGCATAGTGAACTCAAGGCCCTAGTATGAAACCTAGAGCTCTGATACCATATGCAAATTTATAGGAACACACACATATTCCTCAAATAAATCATTCATAACAAGCCTCATAGATAAATTCTAGTGAGTGTGTGAATTCTATTACTATCCTTCAGTTTTACAAGGTTAGAGTTACCTCTCTCTAACAATATTCCCCCTCTATTATAATGTGTCGTTCCATCTATGCATACATAGGAACAACATAAAAGCATCAGTTCATGCCGCTATCATAATTAGAATTAAAAATCTAACATTCTCATAAGTCAACGCTTTCAGAAATAACTTATACGATACTCTTAAGTAGCAATAAAGTACCCACATACATGTGCTTACTTTAAGTTATTGTGGTATCACAATAAATTGAGCACATTTTTGGTTGCCTTAGATCCATGTTATTGGCATACTCATATTTATATACTCACAATACTTTTAGCCCAATCATAATGTCAATACTTTAGAAAATAAAAATTTCAATATTCTATATTCAAGAGAAAAGAGTCATTGAAGATTGTAAAATTTCAACTAAAATATGCTTTAAATCACAATTGATCACAAGTAATTAAATCTTTCATATGTACCTTCTAACATGTGGTACTTACTAAGTGAGAAATTCATCTGTTCATTTCATGAATCAAAGATTATGTTTTAGTTACTACAAAAAATAGTGAACCAATTCATATTTGTTAACATATCTACAAACTATATAAAATTTGATTTAATTTGGTCAAACAAAGATGGTGTTTAACACAGAAATGCATGATTTGTTAGAAATCTTATGTGTGTTCAAAGGACATATGCATCATGATAATTGTGAGTTTTAACATTTCTCTAATTTAAAATAAAATAAATGGTTGTATTTTCTTGAGATATCCTCGAATGCTAAATGAGATGGAACTAAAACTGTTGAGATGTTTTATACTGTTGTAGATAGGATGTTAATAAATCCTATGTTGTATACCCATGTTTGAACTTATGATTTCATTGTTAGCATTGAAGTATGTATCTTAATTTGCACAATTCCATTACTTCTAGTAGTTTTACTTGATTAGATTCCCTCTAGCTGGGCTGGGTATCCTTCATGTCAAGAAAGATTCTAGGGAAGTGTTACTACTTCATGGTAGGGTGGAAATGCACTCCCACAATATTCTCACCCTTGCTGACCTTGTGAACAGGTTTTTGAAGCTTCTTGCAGGATGTACTTTCCTATAAAGTGCTATATGCTTCTTTGCATTCGACAAGGTAGTATTTGGTAATTTTGTTGTTTACTTTTGACATTAATGTGGAAGTACATATTTGATCTAATCTTTATGTTTTAATGATGTGATTCGATAGATGGTTGAAAACTTCTTGGATTGTTATCTTGTCATGATAGTTTTGTACTTGCTTGTATTTGATGTGACATCTCTTATTGTGACTCTATTAGGATGTTCGACGGATGGTCAAATTTTTGATTATCCTTGGACATATGTACGTTTTATCATTTTGACAGTTGTGGTTGTAATTGTATTTCTTTTATTCCTATATTATAGGGAATTTATTGGCATCTTGTCGACTTATGCATTCGACCTTTGACTTGTTGATCGAATTCCTTGTATTTCATATTTTTAATTGATGTGGCTTTTGTGTCGTAAGTTCACTTATTACACCAAATTTATAATTATGGTCACCAATGAAGATGATACGAAGCGAGAACAAGCTAATGGCATTTTAACCTGTGAGTTACAATTTGTACATCTTGCAAAAAGGAAAAAGCATTCAATGCAGAGACTCAAAGGTCTACAGAGAAATTTTATATAATGCTTAGCCTCATCTACCAATGTGATAAGATTAACATCAAGTAGAAAAAGAAAACCATTCATTGCATAAGACACCAAAGAGATTGAGCTGGGAAGCGAGAACTCAATATTGGAATTACAGTGACAAAGTTTGAGTTGTAAAGAGAACATTCACATATAAAGATCATTTTAACAATGGTTTGAAGTAGTGTTTAAACATTTCATAGAACAACTTTATCAAGTATTTTTTTCAACACAAATATTATATACATCATGGCATAATCTTGTGCATGTTACCAATTTAAAGTGGTGGTTGCCAAAAAAACAATGAACAATACAACTGTATTTGTTTAGCATAGTATCATTTTCTAGTTTAAAAATGTTTAACTCTAGAATTTCAAAACTAAATCTATTTTCTTTTCATTGTGTTTTCTTTTTTAAAAAAATAGGAATATGTGGAGGACAATAACTTGCAGTGAACCTTGAGATGCTTAATGTACCTACATTTAAAAAAAACAAGTTTGTTAAGATGGAAAAGTTGGTAAACAATGTTCTAAAATCGTAGCCTTTTTAATATTGTGGGAAATAAAAATGAGGAGGCCTTTTGGTCTTACGTTGTTGGATTCTGTAGCAATGGAAATGATGTTGTTGTTCATCACAATTGTAAAGGTGCCTTGAATCTCAAATGTTCACATCAGGCAAACAACTTTAGATAGGTTTGCTTTATAGTTTTCAAATGGTATTTCTTTAAGCTCTAAGAAGTTTTTCTCAAGGAGTTCACCATGCATGTTGCAATCCACAATGTCATCTTATGTCTGTATTATGCATTGCAAAAAGGGTTTGGGAGCAAAGCTTGTGTTTTTTGCACATGCAATGCACTGGGAATTGTTGGTGGTTGAGGATAGCGCCATTGATGTTAGTTGGTGACATAAGGTGCACATGAGATGGTATGGTGCTAGGTAAGCATTTTTCATTTTCAAAGTACCAGCCACCAATAATTTTAAGGAAGATTTAAGTATGGATTCAAGACTGTTATTTAGTTATGTTTAATATAATTGTGGTTGGGTTTTAAAGACTATGGTTTTGCCAATTACCAGGATATTGGAGGAGACAATATTTTTTAGAGCAGTCTTTGCATATTCGTCATTGAGATTGTCAATGAATGTGGATGGTATTTTTTTGATGAGGTATGTGCCCCTTGACCCGTTGCGCACAACGTTCTTAAGTAGGAGGAATGGCATTTGTGTAGATGTTAGGATACCTTGTACTATTGCATATGCGTTAGCATAATATTCTGGAATTGTAACCTACAAAGGAAAGAAATGTATCAACCAATCCAAAAAATGAATTGTTCTATGTGAAAAATGCAATAAATGTACTAAGTCACTTATGTTGGAAACTATATTGAAACAATTGTTGTATTGTCATTGATGTCAAACCTTAATTGGTAAGACTGTTGCTACTTAGGAAAGTACTATATCTATTTGAGTATTGCTAAGGGGCTAAGCAAGGTTGGTAACAATAGCACCTAAGGAAAGGTTGAGTTATCTTGATACTACAAAGTGTACTTGACTATGTTGCACTATGATGATATAATGTATTGTTTATCTTAGTAAGACAAAAGACTAAACTGGTAGGCTTAATCGAGCAAAGAATGGAAAAATCATGTTTAAGTCGAGTGATGTTAGTGCCGACCAAGTTAGTATATGCCAAGCAAAATTATAGTGTCAACCGAGCATCAGTAAATTGCCAAGGAAGATAGTGCAAGCCGAGGAAACAGTTTTAGTATTGACCGAGCATTCTACATGGAGACCAAGTGAACAATCACAGTATTGACCGAGCATCAGCAATTTTATATTTGAAGAGAATTTAATTTTGGAGTTGACATTGTTGAATTCTTGGATTATGTAAAATGTGTTGACTTTATTTATTGATTTTTTGGAAGCATTAAATGCACTGGAAAACATTTTATTGTAAATCTTTAAGAGATTTGAGATGATTCTAGAAAAGGAGCCGAAGAACATAAAGCGAGTAGATTCAATGAATCTGACCTAACCCTAAGATCTACGAATGAGATTGAGTGGCAAAAGATGAGTTAACCTAATTGAGAAAAATATAAGGGAACTTGAACATTGTGATATGTATGTACATGCTGAACAGAGAATGCTGGAAGAGAAAAGTTTTATTGACTGAATAAGAAGAAAAGGCTGAAGGAGAAGTGTGGTGATTGCTTGAAGAAAAGTTTCGAGCAGATCAGAGATGGAAATGGCAAAGTTTCAAAGTCAGTAAACCAACATTAGTGTATGGAATTGGATCTAATATTTGCAAAGTGAGTTGTATATTTTTCAGATAATACTGCTGCAACTTTCTAACCATTGTAATAGTCAAAATCCTTTTAACAAAGGTTGACCTAATAGTCATATGTTAAATCCTTTGAACAAGATTGCATTCTAATGGAGTGTATGTAAGTCCTATGACTAGGCTCACTTTTAATAGGGTGATTGAAATCCTTTAACCGGGTCACACCTGAGAATGTGTATTGTAACCTTTGACAGGGTTGGCTTTTTACCGAGCTCACTTCAGAAGAGTGAAAATAATAGTAGCATGTTACAAAGTGATTTTTCCCAAATTGGGTTTCCACTATAAAACCTGGTGTTTATACTTGTGTGAATGTTTAGATCTAAACATTGCTATGTTTTACAAGTTATAGCTGGGTAGTGGATTGCATTGTTAGATGTTTCTATTATTGAATCAGTGATGGCCAAGTTTGTTTTGGTTTTGGATCTGATTTAAAGAGATTGTTTTATACATTAGGACCTAAGAACAACTGATTCACCCCCCCCCCTCTCTGTTGTTCTAAATCATATTAACAATTGGTATCAAAGCTCAATTTCTTATTATTAGTGTTGACATATATCAAGTTTAAAGGGGCTTGAAGCAAATGATCGGGATGTATAAGACGGAGGTACCGAAGCTGAACAAAGAAAATTTACATGCATGGCATAGCTTGATGAAGCTACATCTGGCCAGTATTGGTGACTCTGCAAAGTACTACATTGAGAATAGTTATGTCTCACCTGTCGCACCTTTGATTGCTGAAGAAATGAGAGCTAAGTAAGAACATAATCAGGCAATGCTAAAAATTGCATCTGCCCTAAGCTATCCATAATTTGAGGACATTAAGGACTGCACAAATACAAAGGATATGTGGGACACTCTTGCAAGGATCTATGGTGGTGACTTGAATTTATTGAAAGCAAAGGTCGAGAGTCTTAGAGGTAAGTTTGATGAAATGAGAATGCAAGAAGGTGAAAACATTGCACAATATTGTAGTAGAATAAAAGAAGTTGTGAATGCTATTAGAGGAGGTAATGGGACTATTGATGATGAAACTATAATTGGGAAAGTATTAAGAACCCTGCGTCCTATATATCCTATTAAGATCTTAGCTATTCAGGAATCTAGATGTAACTGTACTAATGTGCTTACTTTGGAAAGTTTGGTTGGTAAGCTGACTGCTTTTGAACTCTCTAATTATGATAATTTCATTGTTGGAAGTATTGGAAATGTTGAATCTGCTTTTAAGTCACAGCTAGTTCTAAACAAGCCAAAGAAAGAAAAAGAAAGATGCATAAGTGAAAGTGAAAGTGATAGTGAAAGTGACAGTGACATTTCTGATGAAGACCTAGAAGATCTAGAAGCTCTTATGGCTAGAAGACTGAGAAGGGGAAAAGGAAAGTATAAAGGTAAACTCCCTATTATATGTTTCACATGTAATAAAGTTGGTCATATAGCTGCTAGATGTCCTAACAGGAAGGGTAAAGATGATGAAAGGAAAAGCAAACACAAAGATAGAAAAGATGACAGAAGCTACCAATGGAAAAGAGACTACAAGGGAAAAGGTAAGAAATCTTGTTACATTGCTGAAAAAGAGACTGACACTGATATTGATTATTTTGAAATTGAGGTAGTTTATGTGGCAATGAAAGATGAATCTGATGAGGATGAGAAAACTGCATTGATATCCTATGTGAACAAGAATGATAAATGGATTATTGACAGTGGCTGTTCACATCACATGACTGGTGACAAAAATAAGTTTGAGACCTTACATCATTACAAAGGTAAAAGTGTAAAATTTGGTAATGATGCACCATGTCCTGTTAGAGGAAAAGGTTTGATTAAACTAACTGATAAGATATCTTGTGAAAATGCATATTGGGTTGAAGGTCTTAATTACAATTTGTTAAGTGTTGCTCAGCTTAACAAAATTGGTTACCGAGTGGAATTTCATCACAAGCAAAGTAAAATATTTAATGCTACTAGAGAACTGATTGGAAGTGGAGATCAGACTAGAGGTAATTTGTTCTATCTTGACCTATCTGAAGAAACATGTTTGATTGCACAATTTGATGATATTTGGTTATGGCATAAAAGGTTGTGTCATGTTAACTTTGACAATCTGGTAGAGATAAGTAAAAAGAAAAAGGTAAGAGGTCTACCTAGATTGAAGAAACCTAAGAATGTGATGTGCAAGGAATGCCAGTTAGGAAAAATGACAAAGTCAAGTTTCAAGAGAAAATCCTTTACTTTTGAAAACATTTTAGATTTGGTTCATACTGACCTTTGTGGACCTATGGGTGTACAAAGTTACTATGGTGCTAGATACTTTATTTTATTTGTTGATGATCATACTAGGATGATGCATGTGATGTTTCTAAAAGAAAAATATGAAGCTTTTCAATATTTTAAGTGGTATTTGGCTAAGGTTGAAAAGGAGACAAGTAGGAACCTGAAATGTCTTAGATCTGACCGAGGTGGAGAATTTACATCAAATGAATTTAATCTATTTTTCAATGATAGAGGAATTAAAAGATAGATGTCTGCACCTAGAACACCTCCATAGAATGGTATAGCAGAAAGGAGAAATAGATCTATCTTGGATTGTGCAAGGACATTGATGATTGAAAAGAATGTAGCACATAAATATTGGAAAGAAGCTATAAGAACTGTTGTCTACACTCTTAACCGGGTACCGATCAAGAAAGGTACAAATCTGACACCTTATGAATTATGGCATGGACATGCACCGAGTGTTAAATACTTTAGAATCTTTGGAAGTAATTGTTATATATTAAAAGACACTAAGAATGGAAAGTTTGATGCAAAGAGTGATGAAGGCATATCCCTAGGGTACTCCACAAAAAGTAAAGCTTATAAGTGTTTGAACTTTAACACTAACAAAATTGTGGAAAGTGTGAATGTCAAATTGATGAGTATGCAGAAAGAAATGAAGCTGATAGTAAAAGAGAACCTGAAGACTATAGATCTTTTGTGTACATTGAAGAAGAAGAAGAGGCAAGTAACAGACTTGCACTTGATGCTGAGTCTCAAGTAAGCAATGCCGAGTGACAGACAGAAGCTGCCGAGCATCAGGAAAACAGTGCCGAGAGAGAATAAGAACATTTCAAGCTACAAGAAAATGCTGTTGAGTATCAGGAAGAGGTTGCCAAGCATTTTGAAGTTGAATATGACAATCTTGTTGAGGAACATGATGAAATAGAGGAGAGAACAACTGAACTTGTTTTGGCAAAATATGTGAGAAGACATCATAAGCCTGAACAGATAATTGGAGACAAAGATATTGGAATCTAGACCAGAAGTAAGACTAAGGATCCAACATGTCTACTATGTGAATTTGAACTGAAGACAACTAGAGAAGCATTGGAGAAGGAAGACTGGATACAAGAAATGAATGAATAAATTGACCAGATTGAGAAGAATGATACTTGGACTCTGGTGTCGAGACCTGAAAACAAGAATGTTATAGGAACAAAGTGGGTATTTCGGAATAAGATGAATGAAAATGGTGAAATCACTAGGTACAAAGCTAGGTTGGTATGCAAAGGCTACGCACAAGAATAAGGAATAGATTATGGGAGACATTTTCCCCTGTAGCTAGATTAGAAGGAGTAAGAACTCTACTTGCATATGCCGCTTATAAAGATTTAAAGATATATCAAATGGATGTCAAGTCTGCATTTTTGAATGGTATACTAGAAGAAGTTTACATAGAACAACTAGAAGGTTTTATTGATCCAAACAAAAGACACATGGTGTGCAAACTGAACAAAGCATTGTATGGATTGAAGCAAGCACCAAGAGCATGGTATGAGAGGTTGCACAACTACTTGATACAAATTGGATTTTCAAGAACAAATGACACAAGCAATCTGTACATGAAGGATGAAGAAGGTAAAGGTATCTTGTTGGAAAATTTTTTTGTTGATGACATTATTTTTGGTGGACAAGATGCATTATGCAAAAGTTTCTCAAATGAAATGCAAACTGAATTTGAAATGAGTATGTTTGGTGAGATCAAATTCTTTGTTGGTTTACAAGTATATCAAAAGAAGAGTGGAATTTTCATTACGCAGTCTAATTATGTTAATGAAATACTGAAAACTTTTGGGATGGAAGATGCTAAACCAGTGGGAACTCCTATGGTTACTGGACAAAAGTTATCTAAGAATGATGATGCTGCAGAAGTGAATCAGACTCTGTATAGATCTATGATTGGAAAATTGCAGTATGCTGTACACAGCAGACAAGATATTGCATTAGCTATTGGGATTGTGACAAGATTCTCTGTCAATCCTAAGGAAACACATATGATGGCCATGAAAAGAATTATGAGATACTTGACAGGAACTGCTGACTGTGGTCTATATTATAAGAAGGATGACAAATTTGAACTCCAAGTTTATACAAATGCTGATTGTGCAGGAAATGTAGATGATAGAAAGAGTACAAGTGGTGGAGCTTTCTTTCTTGGATAGAGATTAGTCTCCTGGACAAGCAAGAAACAAAATTGCATTTCCCAATCTACTATCAAGGCTGAGTATGTTGCTGCTACAGTGAACTGTTCAAACTTGGTATGGATAAAACAATTGTTTATAGGCATGAAAGAAGAAATCACTGAACCTGTTGTTATTTTCTATGACAATACAAGTGCTATCAATATTTCTAAGAATCCAGTGATGCACACAAAGACCAAACACATTGCAATCAAGTATCACTACTTGAGAGAATTAGTACAAGACAAAGAAGTTCGAATGGAATATGTGAATACAAAATAACAACTAGCAGACATATTCACTAAAGCTTTACCCAGAGAAGCTCATGAGTATTTAAGAAGTCAATTAGGGGTTCTTCCCCTAACTGAGGCTGCCTAGATAAGCTAGGAGCACTGCATCAAATGTGCTACAACAGACCATTTGACAAATTGATGCAGAAGATTGTCACACTTTAGGGCTGGCCTAGAGTTGTGAAGAGAAGCAAAGATAAGGAATCAATCATAAGCAAGATGACAGAGGTAGAAACACTAAGCTACACAGATATTATCTACATCTGATGGATGTAAGTTTTAGTTGCTGCTTTGGCATTTTTGTCAAAGAGGGAGAATGTACTGATATGATAACACATGAGATATAATCAAGAGTTGATGAGCTGATGGAACTAAAAGAAAAGAGGATGATGAACTGAAATGAAGAATTAAGATAGAGGGAGATTTGAATACTTCTGACGGTCACAAGAGTGAAGCTTACAGGATTCTGAATCAGAATGAAGCTAAGGATATTATAAATAAGTTTATGATGGATAAATCAGATTTTGGATTGGTTGGTAATCCATGTGTTATTCAGATGATATCATATGGTGTTTTCATCAATGCCAAAGAGGGAGATTGTTGGAAACTGAATTGAAATAATTGTTGTATTGTCATTGATGTCAAACCTTAATTGGTAAGACTGTTGCTACTTAGGAAAGTACTATATCTATTTGAGTGTTGCTAAGGGGCTAAGAAAGGTTGGTAACAATAGAACCTAAGGAAAGGTTGAGTTATCTTGATACTACAAAGTGTACTTGACTATGTTGCACTATGATGAGATAATGTATTGTTTATCTTAGTAAGACAAAAGACTAAACTGGTAGGCTTAACTGAGCAAAGAATGGAAAAATCACGTTTAAGCCGAGTGATGTTAGTGTCGACCGAGTTAGTATATGCCAAGAAAAATTATAGTGTCGACCGAGCATCATTAAATTTCTGAGGAAGATAGTGCAAGCCGAGGAAACATTTTTAGTATTGACCGAGAGTTCTACATGGAGACCGAGTGAACAATCATAGTATTGACTGAGCATCAACAATTTTATATTTGAAGAGAATTTAATTTTGGAGCCGACATTGTTGAATTCTTGGATTATGTAAAACCTGTTGACTTTATTTATTGATTCTTTGGAAGCATTAAATGCACTGGACATTTTATTGTAAATCGTTAAGAGATTTGAGATGATTCTAGAAAAGGAGCCGAAGAACATAAAGTGGGTAGATTCAATGTATTTGACCTAACCCTAAGATCTACGAATGAGATTGAGCGGAAAAAGATGAGTTAACCTAATTGAGGAAAATATAAGGGAACTTGAACATTGTGATATGTATGTACATGGTGAACAAAGAATGTTGGAAGAGAAAAGTTTTATTGATTGAATAAGCAGAAAAGGCTGAAGGAGAAGTGTGGTGATTGCTTGAAGAAAATTTTCGAGCAGATCAGAGATGGAAATGGAAAAGTTTCAAAGTCAATAAACCAGCATTAGTGTACGAAATTATATCTAATATTTGCAAATTGAGTTGTATATTTTTCAAATAATACTGCTGCTACTTTCTAACCATTGTAACAATCAAAATCCTTTTAACAAAGGTTGACCTAACAGTCATATGTTAAATCCTTTGAACAAGGTTGCATTCTAATGGAGTGTATTTAAGTCCTATGACTAGGCTCACTTTTAACAAGGTGATTGAAATCCTTTAATCGGGTCACACCTGATAGTGTGTATTGTAACCTTTGACAGGGTTGGCTTTTTACCGAGCTCACTTCAGAAGAGTGAAAATAATAATAGCATGTTACAAAGTGGTTTTTCCCAAATTGGGTTTCCACTATAAAACTTGGTGTTTATACTTGTGTGAATATTTAGATCTAAACATTGCTATGTTTTACAAGTTAAGTTACAGCTGGGTAGTGGATTGCATTGTTAGATGTTTCTATTATTGAATTAGTGATGACTGAGTTTTTTTTGGTTTTGGATCTGATTTAATGATAAGTTTATGAGATTTTTTTATACATCAGGACCTGAGAACAACTGATTCACCCCTCCCCTCTCCGTTGTTCTAAATCATATTAACAACTTCATGTGTGAACCTAAGAAAATACACTTGATGGCCGCTAAGCACATTCTGAGATATTTATGAGGAACCATTGGATTTGGTTTGAAATATAAAAAGGTTGAGATCCAATTTCAGGGTTATTCCGATTTAGATTGGGGAGGTAGTTCCACAGATCGCAAGAGCACTACATGATGTTGTTTCAGTTTAAGATAAAAAATGATATCTTGGTTCAACAGAAAACAATCGACTGTTGCTCAGAGTTCCAATGAAGTTGAATACATGGCTTCCTCTATGGGAGCTAGAGAAGCAGTCTATTTAAGAAAACTATTGTTTGATCTATTTGAAAAACCTCTGGTACCTACCATTATCCTTTGTGAATCAAAGCTGCATAAAGCTATATGTAAATCCAGTCTTCCATAATAGATCAAAACACATAGAGATTCCTTACCATTACATAAGAGATATGGTCAACAGGAACATCATCAAACTAGTATATATTAGCACCAAGGAACAAAATGCTGACATATTTACCAAACCTATTGCAAAACTAAAGATAGATTATTTCAGGAGAAAAATTGGTATGACTAGACTATAAACTTGTTCGGATGAGATTCCTACTCTTGTACTTTGTATTCATGAATAAATAAAGTTATTTTTGAAATATTTCATTTTGTTCAAGAAGATGATGATCTTCTATAGGGGTTACTATTACAAGGTGACAATGTTGACAATAGTTCACCAAATTTCAAGATTGACACCTTAACGGGTTGTGCTGGATTGTGTCAAATATCTTGATACTGAGATGTTATTACTGTATGGTGTAATAACTTATATATCATGATTGACACCTTAACAGGTAGTCCTTGATTGTGTCAGATATCATGATATCAGAATGTCTAAAGTATATATATCATGATTAAGACTTCTTTATGTTGTCCCGAATTGTGTCGGTAATCATGATACTATGACCTTCCTCAACACATCGTAAACCCTCTCTTACTAGGAGGGAGTGTTGAAATATAGCTTTGTTCATGTTTAAGTATGCAAATTGAATATATATATATATATATATATATATATATATATATATATATATATATATATATATATATATATATATATATATATATATACTGTTATAATTATGGTTGGCATACTGCAGAGAAACCGATCGAATGAATAGCATATTGATGCAGGAGCATCCTGGGTGTAAGAGCAATCTTGCATCACCCAAAAATATTTCTATTTTTGTATTTAATAAGGGCTATCTTGTGCAGAGCTGCTATTTATGGAAACTTGCTATTTTTAGTAAGTTGGTCTTACAATCTCAAAATGTTCTGATTTTACATGTGGAGGTTCATCTCAGTCATATCAGCCTACCAACAAAGTTTCATGGCTAGGTCAAGTCTAGTTTTGAAGATATTGAAGATTTTTGGTATTGGCAACAGGGTACAGAAACTTTGAACTCAGTTTTGAAGGCTTTAGAGGCCCCATATGAGGTTGAAAATTTGGCTGACGGGTGCTTGTGCAAATCAAGCCTGTAGAGCGCTTCGTGGCATTTTTGAAATGGGGTTATAATAGTCAGTCGACTCAATTGGTGATGACTTGTGGTCTCCAGAAGTCGGGCCACTTGAAATGGCAGAAAATAATTTTCCTTTAAAATTTTTGTTCAGATTTCAAAAGTTATTTTGAACCGACTTTGATGTAATAAATTGAAAAATAAAATAATTCTAAGTTTGGTCGGCCCTTAGGGCTAAATTTTTGGAACCTTCTCGGGCGGTGGAAAATGCCTATATAAAGAAGGCTCGTATTGTTGTCTAGGATAGTTTTGGGTAGTAGATCTGGGTATTGATTCAAGGCTTTGTCCTACAGAACATTGTAAGGGAATGCCCATGTGGCTTTGCATATTGTAATTCTGAAAGTTTGTAATTCCACATTTGTGGAGATAATAAGAAGCCAATTTTCTATTCTTGCATATTGTTGTTTTTGTTTCTCTATTTCTGTTATGTGTCTATGGTATTAAGGGGAGCACCCTTTATCACATATATATAGCATACTGTAGGCATGATAAGTATTGTGCACTGCAATGTATTGCGGTCATGATAAATATCATGTACTACAATACATTGTAGTCACGATATGTATCATGCACTGCAATACATTGTAGGTACGATAGTATCATGTACTGCAATGTAATTGCAGTCAATTATCATGTGACTGCAATTATATTGTAGGTTACGATAATCATTGTTAAACTCCTTATTGTTAAATGACTCTAAGTCATTTGGGTTATTTATCTAATATGCAGTTAGTTGATTGAAATAATATTAATGTAGGGTCATGACGCTAAATGGAAACTACCATGTACGGTTATGACTTTACATACTAATATATATAATAAATGAAAATTGTAGAACCATTCAATCAAATAGGCAATTGCAATTGTATTCTACAACAATATCTACTAAATATAAATAATATATTAAATCTTCTAATCTAATATTCCTGAACACATATGACCTCAGATTTGAAGCAGATTTGTTCGTTAAATGGTTGGATTGTGACCTTTGTTCTACTATTTTAAGTCTTCACCGACAGAGCAAACACCATTTTTGGAATATAAATGGTGTTGCCTCTATATAAACTATACTGACGTCGGTTAAAGCACAAAATGGAAGCATAAACTGTACTGATGTCAGTTAAAGGACAATATGGAAGCTGATAGTTTTGAACAACAAACCTCCCTTGTGCTAATCATTGCCTTTACCACTACATCAGTGAAGCTACTATTGCTAATTATTGACGGCGGTATTATTTGACCAAGTAATTTTGTGTTTTTTTAAACAAAGATTGTTGGTGGGGGTTGAACCCTTAACCCCCACCAACTAAAAGGACCCTGCACCGTAGCGCTAACAAAGGTTAAATTTTATAGTTTGGGGTTTGTTTTTATTTAACGTATGTTTTAAGCCTTGAATTGTTAACAAAGCCACATATTCAAAATTAACCCCTCAACCCATTTTTAGCAAATTTTGTGTATTAAAGAGGGTGAGAATTCTTTGTAAAGGGGGACAATTAGAATTGAGAGAAAGAGATAACTCTTGTGTGTTCTCATTCTTTGTAAAAATTCTTGGAGAGTTTATTTTCTCTTAGTAAAGGGTTTAGAGTGAGAGTTATTTGAGAGTTTTGTGAGTTAAGTAGTCTTTTATAGAGATTAGAACTTTGTGAATCCTTTGAGAGATATTGTTCGACTTTTTAAGTCAATGGTAAGGCTTAACACTTATGTGCTCTTGTTGAGAGAGAGAGAGAGTTGCGGTTTCATTGCTTAGCATTGTAAAGGTGATGAAGGAGCTAGGCACAAACATGTTGCTAGATAGATCTTGTCATTACAATGTTGAAGCAGAAAGAGCCTAATGTGTAAAAAATATTCCTGAGTAGATTGTAACTCAGTGGAAGACCATGATGATGTAAAAGTAGTTGCATCATAATAGTGATATCGATCACACATTTTTGTAGATCTAGAGATGTAGCCAGAATTTGGTGAACTCCATTATCAAATCTCTTTCTCTCCTTTCCTTGATGCATGATTTTGTCAGCTTCTTTATTTTCCTGCATTTTATGTATTTATTTGTTCAATTCACAAGCAATGTTAGTTCAAACCCTCAAACCTTGATCACAAGTAGAGAAATGAGCTAGGGCACAAAAGCCCTAGCTCAAACGGAGAACAACTATAGAGAGCAACTGCATACCTCTTAGCCAAACTATAAACTATTGAAACCTTTATTTTTATTATCCTACTGGAATTAAACTAAAGTGGTGTAAGAAACAAAATCATTTTGAGTTTTCCACCTTTAAGCCTATTTTAGGCTTCACAAAGCTTATGATGTTTATTGAAGTTTCTATAGAGCTTATGATAAATGTTGAACTTTTCAAAGCATTGACCCACCCTATGCCAAGATGAATGTGGGATAACTGCTTAAGTCAAATAATGTACAATAATTATATTAAATTTAAATATTTAAATAAACTACTTCAGACTTTTTACCCTTAGACCCCTTTCCCAATTTACAAAGCTTATGGTGTGTATTGAACTTTTTTAATCACTTAGTCATCTTATGATGGAATGAATTTGAGAAAATTGTGTGGAATTAAACTAGAGTATTACAAGACGAGCAACAAATAACTATGTATTTTATCCTCAACACCATGAAACATTTGTTAGTATGAAGGAGACATGCCTAGTATAATAAAATCAACCATTTTAGGCTTTTTATCCTTAATTTATTTTTCCAATTCATAAAACTCTCATATGTATTAAGCATTTTGAATTGCCTAAATCACTCCAAAATAAGATTCATGTAGAATAATTACCCAATCCAAAAATGCTTTATTAATCTTTTCAATTTTGATATTATTATAACAATAACATTAAACCAAAGACATATATTACTCAATATATTATTTTTATATAATTACTTCAACTAATCAACCTCGACTTGTTAATTTATTAACTAATAATATTAATTATTAATTATGTTATACAAATGATATTTTATTTTTGAACAATTATATAAAACAAAATTCCTAATATTTTAATTGGGAAAAACTATTGGCCTCTAATCTTCTATCACTTCACTCTTTATAATCTGTAACCACCGTAGAAGTAAATGATAGATATTTATATAGGTTGTATTTATTTTTTATAAAGAAAGAAACACAGAAGTCAATGTCAAAAACTCATCAAATACCATTGTTAACCATTCAATGCAATTTCTACTTGGAGATCAGTGATCACCTTCAAAGTGGAAAACAACGAGGATGTGCGGCATGCAACTACTTAAAGCAAACATTAATGGCAGGTCTCCATGCTGCTAGCAGTGGTTGTTCAACAATTTAAGGAATAATTTGTTGAGCTAGCAACCCCATGAATATTTAAATTTGCTGTTTATTTTGTATTCAATTGTGTTTTGGAATAAAATTCATAATAATTGTTTTTGCACTTAAAAGTTCGAGGAAAAAAAGGCCAAGAAAAAAATGAATGAAAAAAATATGTAGAGCCATCTCACATTTTTTCAATAAGCAATTGTTGCTTATTTTAAGCCCCCACTTTTTTCCAAAGTTTAATTTCAATTTCTAAACTTTAGTTGCTCCACTAAAATAAAGAAAGATTTATCCTTTCTCGTAATTGAAATTTTGCATGGAAACATACAACTGCTTAAATTTAAGTAGAAAATGCATTTAAACAGCTACATGAAGACATGGGGTAACCCATTTATTTTCTATGTGATTGTAATCTGATCAATAATCTTACGCAAAATCGTCTGCATTCAGATTTGGAATACTAATTTTGCTTTGCTACTGACATATAACAAAAAAGGAATGAAAAATAAATTAAAGACGGTTCCTTGTGAAGGGAGTCATCTCCACATGGGATACAAAATTGGATGAGCTAGAAAACTAAAGAGTTTGCCAAACTTTCATTAATTTAGACCTTAACTGACAAAAAATAGCATGATAGAACGACAAAATTCATAATTATGGAAGCACTGGTTTACTATTTCGGTTCATGGAAAGCTAACAAAGTAGTAGCACAGAAATTATGTAAGTATAAATTCAGTTATAGTTAATTAGAGTCCAAAATTCTCTCATAGAATTGGAATCCATTGACCACAAGGTCTTTGCCCTCGACGACAGGCAAAAAGGGAAATTGCAAGTCTCCAATTCCCAAAATGAAGGATTTGTTCAATACAAAGATGGATACACATGGAGGATATGGACACCCACTAAGTTTTCCTACAAAATACATAGTGAGTATCCATCGTTATATCTAGTATGTCACCATATTTGGGCCCTCATCTATTTTAGCAATTCTATCTTTCATGGTGTATTTTGATTGTGGATTTGGATTCTTGGGACCTTTGAACCTCGGAGCTGTGGGAGGTTATTTTAGTGGTGAGGGAATAGTTGTTGTTGTTGAAACAGGGTAGATAAAGGAGCTTGGTGGTGTGGGAAATAATAATAGCAGTGAAAGAAATATGATTGGTGAAATAGGGTAGCAGAAGAAGGTTGGAGGTGTGGGAGATAATAGTACTGGTGAAGGAATTGTTGTTGATGAAACAGGGCAACAGAAGCAGCTTGGAGGTGTGGGAGATGATAATTCTAGTCAAGAAATTGTGGTTGATGAAAAAGGGCAGCAGAAGCAGCCTAGAGTTGTCGTAGATAAAGATAGTGCTAAAGGAATTATGGTTAATGAAACAGGGCAACAGAAGCAGCTTGAAGGTGTTAGAGATAATGACAATGATGAGGGAATTGTGGGTGATGAAACAGGGCAGTAGAAGTAGCTTGGAGATGTGAGAGGTAATAGTAGTGGTGAAGGATTGGTGGGCTTAAAAGGGAAAAAGAAGCAGCTGGGTGAGTGTGATTTGTTTGTGGGTGTGTGGGTGAGGGATGAATCATATCCAATTTATCAGTCACACAATTGCCCTTTTATGGATTCAGGCTTTCACTGTCAGGAAAATGGCAGACCTGATTCGGATTACCTGAAATAGCGATGGCAGCCCTCTGATTGTGATCTTCCACGATATGGTAAAGGTTCCCTATACACTTTTGCATTGAATTTATATTCCAAGGAACCGTGTAATGCTTATGAATGGTCAAACAAATTGGTTTTCATACTTATTAATTTGTAAGACACATCTATAGATTCTTCTATTCCCCATTACATGGAATTTATATTTCAAAGGATTGTGCATTGCTTATGAATTGGTTTTTCATGGAATCTGGATCTGTATACACTAAGTAGTGCACTTCTCTAAATCATTGCTTCCAAGAGAATCCATGGATTAGAAACCTTGAGAAATCGATTTAGAGCTCCCTAGGCATGAAGTGCAAGGGTTTTAAGAATGCTCTCAGCTAGAGCTATTAAGCCAATAACCTTGCTAGTAAACCATGCAATGGGAGATTCAAATGAAGATAAGGGAAAGAATGCCAACATTCCCAAGAATCAAATGGAAATGAAAATGTAGTGCAACTATGCTAGAAATGGAAATGCAATCTAAGCTATGAAAATGAAAGATGGAAGTATTACAAATCCTTACTATTTAGACTATGTGAGATCTAAGCTAGAGCTTGAAAGGAAACTAATCTAAGAAAGCATAAACATAAAGCTAAGATAAGAATGAAAGAATGAAAGCTAAATGTAGGAAGATCTCCAAAAGGCTCCAAAGTCTTCAAAAGCTCTAAAATCTCCAAGAAATCCTACAGCATAAAGTTAGCATAAAAAGTTGGGGTTCTAGAATGAAGAAGAGAGCTCTCTTTTTATAAGAAATGAGAAGGAATGGACCATGGAGATTAAGAGGCAAAAGATTTAATCAATGGTGGAGCATCAAAGAGGAGCAATCCATGTGCACAAGTATCCTCCAATGAGAAAATAAGAGTTGACTTTTGTGCCCATATGAGACAAAAAGTGCTTTTCTTCTTTTTATAAAATATGAATAATGCTTTATTTGTGCAACTTAGGATAAGAGGAAAAGTGGGGGGATTTTTATTTAATAAAAGGGGAGGGAATTCATTTTGATTAAATAAAGATTTTAGGATAAGATGGTTAGCCCATAGAAAATAATCAAATAAATGATAGAACCAGGATTTGATCAAGAATAAGCAATTGATGATTTTAGCAAATAATGCTAGCAAGGGGCTAATAGTCTAGATGACCATTTTTGGGTGATTACATTTTCCACTCTTTGACGAATGTGTGATCGATCTGGGAACACATTACGTCAAAGAATAAATCAGCCAAGAAGGCAATAGATATAGATCTGACTCCAAAGAATGAAGTGTAGAGAGATAGCAAATCTTGCATGGTCAGCCTGGTAGCAACAGTACTGAACACTTAGGAAAGAGATGGACAGTATCAGAACTTGAGATGAGAACTAACATGTCAAGCGCAAAGATAGATCGATCAGAGCAAATGGAATGGTCAACCATATGCCCTAGAAAATAGCCGATAGGATATGATGTGTCTACCCCCTCGAGATCAAAAGCAAAATTAGGTAGAGGGAAGGTAGAAGCAAGAGAAACATGATCAGATCACTAGAAATCATAATCGAAGATGAAAGATGATAGAATAACCATCAAGCAGATTTTCCCCAATGAAGATCTCAAAGAGATGAAATGAAATGTGAATGAAAGACTAGAAGGGTGAGAGAGATGGGAATGAAGAAGGAAAGAATGCCCCAGCAAAGATCGAAGGATCAGACCTCAAAAGGTCAACCAACTACGCGGAAGAAGGAGATATGCGATTTTGACGATCAAGGTGAATGCAGATTTTGGTTTTGATCCTGAAATGAATAGAGACTGATGTGATATGTAAGACAAGAAGCGAAAGACATGATCGAGAAGAAGTGAAAGGTGAGTGCAGTTTGACTAATAAGTTCATGAAAGATGAAAGGAGAGCTCTCTCCATATGCAAGATGCAAAACTAACTAACATGAACCTAAAAATGAAAGCTACTATGAAAAGTGGTTTACTTGCAAGGTCACAAAGCTTTTAGACTCTAATATTCATCATCGAGTGTTATTGGTAGCATCGCAAGATCATACAATACACACTAATATGACTATGTGAATCTGAATATGATCTATATCAGATAGATATGTGGGAATCCCACCTAGGCACCAAAGACATATAGGTCAAGATGACTAGTGCAGTGAGATTACCTAAGTTTAATATAGCAAGATTATACTCACATCGAGACACAAGGGAGGTCAAGATGACTATAAGTATGCACTTGCGAAAAAAGTCAAAGATAACACCTTATAGACTCTAATGTCAAGTGGAACAAGCATAAATGCTAATGATAGTTAGGACCAACAAAATATACCCACAAGGAGAAAAAGCAATAAAACATGTCCTCATGCCCTCAGTCTTCTAGCTATGCATCATCGAAAACTTCTTAGGGAAAGAACACTCATCAAAGAAATCATCATAGACAACACACAAAGAAATAAAGTCAAACAAGTCTTAGCGAGTCAAGTGTTTAAGTGCGTGTGTGTAGGTCATAGAGTCAAACTTTGAGTATCGCATCTACTAGTGAGAAATATTGCATCATTCGAGACTGCAGATAGGATATCTGATAAGTGTTGAGAAACACTCGATGCTAGGAAAGTGTTGAAAAACACAATTGGGGTGGTGTTGAAAAAAAACACCGTTGGAACCAAGAGGCCTAAGAAACCCAAATGCACAAAGAGACCCAAGATAAGCTAGAACAACGTATGCCCCCTAAACTAAGACAAGAGTCAATTCTAGGCTAGGAGAGGCAAAGCGAGAAGTGGAGTGAATGAGTGCCATGCAAGATTGATAGACATAGGTGCAAGGGTCTCAAGTAGCACCTGTTTTCAGGTTTTCACCACTTGATAGATTTTTTTCAGGACTTTTTTAAATTTTTTTGTATTTTTGCTACCAAGGCGCCTATTTCCAGGTTTTCACCAAGGCACTTTTTTCTATTTTTTTGAATTTTTTTATTTTTTTTGGTGAGACATCAAAGCGCCTATTGCTAGGTTTTCACTAGGATGCTCATTTTTTCAGTACTTTTATGCTTTTTAGGATTTTTTTCAGCATCATATATGAATTTTTTTGAGATTTTTTTTTAGGATCAATAAAATATATACAAAGAGCTCAAGAACCTTAGGCATAGAACTTTTGCAATTATAGAACATTGATAGGCTCGGTAAGCTCTGCTTCCTCTAATGTAGATAACTGATAGGCCCCGAACCCAAATGCTACTGCTGTGATGATAGAAGGTCCCAACTAGTTCGGCAAATAGCAACCAGCCTTAAGCAATTTTTGAGTTTGCGCAAGATTGTTAGAGAGTGATCCACATATGCCATCGTGGACTTTAGCTAGCACTTTGTTTGACTCATCTATTTTGAGACACTTAAGGAGAGTTCTGTCTAGACTCTTCCCATACAAGTCACCAGAGAAGAGGGTAAAGTGTAAGGCATTGCGGAGGAGGTGGCACTTCTCATGGCACGATAGATTTTCAGGGATAACTTGATTTGGTAGATATGAATAGATAGTGGCATAGGGGGATGAATCCATAGGGGAAGTGTAGGCAAGATAAGGCAACTCTTCCACCAGGAATGTAAAGTATGATTCTTGTTCTTCCATTTGTAGAATGGATGCCAAAGTAGTCATGACATCAGCTGCCTTGTTCTTAGATTTGTGCTTCTCAATATCAACCTTAAACAAAAATGCCATATGGGGAGGCATCTTTATGAGCTTTTTCTGGATAGGTTTTACCCTTGGAATCATTTTCTCTAGAAAGAATGCGGAAAATTATTCTTGATTTGTAATCTTTTTAGGTTCGGATACTGCCACAATGTGGTTTTTGCCATCTGACCATTTTTTTTTCTCTTGATTGTATGATAGAGATACTTGATATCTGATTCCAACATGTTTGTTGCAAGTTTGCTGGTGGAAGAGATAATAGGTTCAATGGCTATGAAATCTGAATGTATGAAGGAGAGCAGAGTGATAGGTGCAAGAGCATTTATGTGAGGGATGTCATCTCTAGTGACGAGAGAGGTTGAGCCTATAAGGTCAGCTCCAAAAGTGTCAAGATCTAGATTTGTCATAGAAGGACTAGCGTGGTCCACTAAAGCAACATGTGGAACAAACTCATTAGACCCTACATGAGGCTCATCAACTACGTCGGGTTGGGCACTGTAGGTATGAATTGCATCAATGTCCATATCTACTATGGAAGATCCATTTGAGAGGGTATCCCATTCATATTCATTCGAATCGATCATGGAACTTCTGCTAGGATGTTTGCACCAAGAAGGCTTAGGACATCTAGAAGTAGAGGCACTTGTGTCATTGTTTGTGAGATCTGCTCTTTCTAGTAACCACTCAATATTTCTACGTTGTCTAGCTCTAGGATCAAATTCATTATCTCTAGACATAGAAGCTTCAGCTGAATCATTGTTAGGCATACATTCTCCTTCCCAAAGGAGTGAAGTAGAAGGAAGATCATCTCCCATTTGAGCCATAGTGTGTAGTGGTGACTCATCTTTATCTGTGTCTAAATCACTGATCATGGGAGCATTTGTAGAACAGTCAGGGAGGTCATCCGTGACACCATATTCGAGACCTATTGTATCCTTAGAGGGTCTACCATTGGTATGACTTAAAGGCTCAACTAGGGCATGCCCATTATTGTTTATAGGTCCTTGACCTTGATAGCCCATTTGCTGCAAAAATTTATAGCCTTTACCATAGCGCTTAGGGGAAATAGGAGTAGCAATAGTGGTATTGTCTTCTTCGTCTCTATAGATCCATTCTCTAACAACTTGTTCTTCTCTTTTTGCCTTTAGGGGTATGGACGCTTGAACAAAATTACCAAAAATTGTCATGGCAGAAGCAGAAGGCTTCATCTTATTAGAAGGTCTCCCATATGATCTAGGAGAAGTAGGCATAGCAGCAAGGGAATCCAGTATGTACTCACCCATACCAAGGCTCATCATCTTAAAAGTTTTCTCAGTGGCAACCAGGGACGTAGTAGGATCATTAGAAGGTTTGTTATGAGGAACAAACATTTCAGCAGCAACAAGAGCATTAATAGCAATAGAATGATCCCCTGGAATAACAATTTCAGCTCCGTTATGAGGGAATTTGATGCATTGATGGTATGTCGAAGGAACAACTTGCATGTCATGGATCCAAGGATGACCCAAAAGAATGTTATAAGCAAGTGGGATGTCCAACACTTGGAACATGATATCTTTCATGACAGGGCCCACTCGAATAGGCAGTGTGACAAGACCTTTGGAAGATCTTTCAACTTCATCATATGCTTTTATAGTGATTTTTCGCTTAGGATCGACAACAAATTCTGACAAACCTAGTTGTTGTATGACATTGAAAGAGACAATATTTAACCCAGCACCATTGTCTATCAGGACTCGGTGGACTCGGGTGTGGTAGACCATAACTTCAATGTGTAAGGCAAGATTGTGAGGGTGGTTAAGAGATATGTCATCTCTAGCAGAAAAGGATAGATAATAAGGTGATGAGATGCAGTTGACCATAGCTTGGAACATATCTAGGTCAATGTCATTAGGGACATTAGTTGTACGCGAAGCCTTTTCAAGGATCTCCTTGTGCAAAGGGATAGCGCAAGGAACTCAAAAATAGATATCTGTGCAGGTGTCTATTGCAACTGATGGACAAGATCATAGCTAGACAAAGTTGGAGGAGCTACTGGTTTGGAAGATGAGGCTGGCTTGGGATCAGGTGCAGTTTTAAGGACTAGTTTAGCTTGCCCCCTAGTAACAACATTCAATGCCTCACTTCGGGAAGATGAACTACCACATGTTTGCAAGACCAACTTTGGCATACCCTGACCGACTTTATTATCATCTTGAGGTCACATCATAAGAACACTCTCAACAGGCTCTACCATGTTGATCACAAGCGAATCAGAAGTATATGTGTAGTTGATCTTAGCATCATGATTCTTCTTATTTGGTTTAGAGGACTCCCCCTTGTCATACTTAGGTAGAGGATCTTTGAAAGCTTGGTGATCAAAATTTTTAACTAAGCCATCTATGAGAATTGTACCTCCATCAATGAGATCTTGTATAATATCTTTAAGCGTGAAACAATTTTCAGTCTTGTGTCCCTTGTTTCTGTGATAGTGGTAGTAATAATCCTCTCTCCACCAGTTTGGCTTAACTAGCAGATCATAGGGATGAGTTTTCTCAGGAAGCATAAGATAATTATTCACAACCAAAGTCTTAAGAATCACATCATATGGTTCAGCCAATGGGGTATAGACCCATCGTTGGAATTGCTTCTTTGGCTTATCAACATATTGAGGCTTAGGAGCATCTCGAGTGTCAGTAGCTTCTTGTTGTTTTGCTGCATAGATGGCATTAGAAAGGTTGAAAGCAATCTCTTTAGCTTTTGGGACATCTACAACCCCATCATTAACAACATACTTGTTTCTATTCCAAGGCTTGTTCTTATCTTTGCCATTGCCTCTAGTATCTTTATTAATAACAATATCCCCCTTTCTAATGGCCACATCCTCAATCCGATATGCACTTTCAACCATGTCATTGAAAGAGGAGAATAGTTATTTCCTTAGATCATAATACAGCTCAGGCACAAGAGTGTTGACAAAAATATCAATCTTTTCCCTTTCGGGTAGCTGACGAGGATATCAAGAATACAATGAACTCCAACGTTGCAAGTAAGTGGCAAATGGCTCACCTTGATTTTTCCTTAGAGTGCTTAGATCTATCGTAGTGATAGGTTGTTGAATTTTGTATGAATAATGTTGGGTAAAGTGACTAGCCAACTCATCAAAAGTTTTGAGAGGGGGTGTCAACTTGGCAAACCATTCTAAAGCTTGTCCTCTTAAGCTTCGAGGGAATAGTCGCAGCAAAAATGTGTCTTCATGAAGGAAGTCCATGCTAAGAGCATAAAAGTGAGGCACATGGTCGTGGGGATCATCGTTTCCATCATATTTGTCATACTTAGGAACCTCAATATCCCTAGGAAATGGGACCATGTATAGACTTCTATCAAAAGGAAGAGCACAAATAGATTCCACAAAGGAAACCTTTGGAGGTTCTCCTTCTATTGCCATTTGAGTAAGATGTTGATTTGTCCGACGTAGTTCCTCTCTAAAGACTTCCAATTCAGTTGGTACTCTTTGTTGGACAATTTGTCTGACATCATAGCCAGGAGGAAGCTTGTATCCTCTAGAAGTCATATATTGGAAATATTGGTCTCCATTGCGCTCTAAAAGCTTAAGCATCTTTCGTTGGGAGACTTCATCTTGTTCAAATGCAAAAAGATCCTCGCTATAAATTTCATTAGCGACCTCTTCCTCATGGTGAGAGGGAGGTGGTCTAGGAGGTGAAGAAGGTATAACAAAAGTTTGTCTCAGAGGAGACCTAGGTGGCATGTTGTTGCCATAATTGCCATGAACATAAAAAAGTGGTCTATGCTCATAACCACTAGTCTCAGGTTGCTCATGAGACATGCCTCTCATAGCCATGTGCCTAGCAGCATCCATTATGTTCTCATCGTGTTCCTTGTCTAAGCGCTTTTGGTTGTCTCTATGCTTAAAGTGATCTTGCAAATGGTGAAACTTTTCTTGTTCGGGCAAGGTGAGTGAGACATTGCCTATATTTTTGGAGGACTTAAATGCTAAAAAGAGGAAACCTCCTTTGTACCATGGGGTGGCCTTGGAATCCTCAGAACTAGAACTAGTGTTGCTAACAGGCACTCGTGAGCATCTAGTAGGAGAAGGTAACTGCGTATAATTGAATAGAGGGTGACTCCCTTGTTCAAATTGAGACTAAGTTGTA
Source organism: Chamaecyparis obtusa (assembly GCA_027943335.1). Taxonomy (NCBI): domain Eukaryota; kingdom Viridiplantae; phylum Streptophyta; class Pinopsida; order Cupressales; family Cupressaceae; genus Chamaecyparis; species Chamaecyparis obtusa. The sequence continues at coordinate 704,222 of BSBK01000143.1, forward strand.
ACATGCATGAAAAATAATGTTGTTCAACCAATAAAATGAGACAAAGTTTCTTTTATGTTGAGATAAGAAAAAGCCAATGATGATCACTTGTCAAGATAGAACAATAGAGGTGGCTGGTCAAAGTGCTCAAGAACTTACAATAGTCAATTGACACAAGCCTAGATGTGAGTAAGAAGCTCGATTAGCAAGTAGCTAGATAGGTAGCCGTGTTTTGACAAGTGATCAAAAGTGACATTCGATAGGCTCAAATCTAATAGTTTTAGCTCATTTGTTTCAGTCTAGAACAATCCTAAGCATGTAGGTAACAAACCAGCTTCAGATAAGAACATAAAAAAACACTCTACAACAGGTTAAAATGCAAGTTTAGCAGCTTCGAATTGCAACAGTAGTAGGACAGAAGAATAACTCAGGACTCTTGGTTGAAGGTATGTGATGATGTTTCAGTATCGTACGACTCTTGACCAGTGAATGTGAAAAACTCAATTTTGAAAGCAATTTGGTCAATGTTGTAGATTGCAAGTACAATTTTTTGGTTTCAAGCATGGTAATATTAGGAAATAGACAAGTTTGCAAATAGTAGGTGATCAAACATGTCATAGAACACTTGCACAAGGGTGAAAACAACCTTGCCAAGACAAACAGTTGTGATATCAAAATGAAAAATTCTATGAGGACTACTGCAATGTTTGTATGTTTAAGAACGTTTGCATGGGTATATCACAATGAGAACAGTTCAAGAACTTGCTAGCCTAGAAGGACAAAGGCTCCATACTTAGTAACTTGGCCCACACCTGATGTTCCATTGCCTCACACAAAGTGGTTGCCCACAATAGATGTTGGCTTTGTCATGGAGGTGTCAATGACACAACCAAAGAAACACAGATGGTGAGTAATCTTGGGGTGATCTGGGTTATTCCACTTGGATCAATCCTTGCACCAAGAAGCTAAGCGGAAAAATAGGGTGGCCTCTACCTATGGTCTTAGTAAGGGCTTCCGTTCGTAGTACCCCTCTTGTTTCTCAAAAAGGATTGGGACCTCGCGGCCACAAGAATACCTTAAACATTCTTGCTCAACACTTTCCTCATGGTCACAATCCCACAAGTACTCACATCAAGCGAAGACAAACACTACATCTACCAAAGTTTTGTGTCCTTGATAGCCTTGAGATTATAGTGGGTTGGAATAGCTCAGTATTAGCTTGTCCCCACTTGGGTCGTTCCTCTTGATTTCTCAAGAGTAAGCCCGCTAAAAGATCCTAATGCTAAACAAAGAGTAGATTGACTTTTGAGTGTCAGGATTTTTAGTTCACCTCAAGGGTGAAGAGCATAATATCCCAGCTCAAGAATCTCCCCCAAACACACCAAACAAAGAGTTCAATTACCCTCTTATTTTCAAAGTCTAAAAGTGGGTCAGGATTTCTAGTTCACCACAAGGGTGAAGAACATAATTTCCAACCACCAAAAGACTCCTACAACAAGATCTTAAGTGCCTAAGAAATGAGACAACTAGTATATGCCGCACTTAAAAAGAAAGCAATTAAACAAGCACTTGGTTGTTTTTAGGCATTGGGCAGCCCTGCAAAACACAATTAGTAGCCCTTTTTCCTTTGAAGCTTTGACATGCATTCTTTTTAGCAAATTTTTCAAACAAGGAAGGTACCTACAAGCACAACTTGTTAGCCCCACAATGGTTAGCACATCAAAAATTAGATAATCTACAAGTAAAATAGCTAATTAAATGACAAAATTTGAAAATAAAACTAACATGGTTGGATTAGGCTCGGAAAAAGCTTTCCAACGATATATCACAGTTCAATTTTTGATACTGTATGTGAAAATTTCTTAAAAATGGGTGCCAGTTTTCTAGAGTAGCACAGATTCTGAAAACACTGAAATTTAAAAAAAAATAGAAAACTCAAAACTTGCAAAATAAAAGAGCTAAAAAATAACTCACTGTCAGGTACAGGCGACAGTACAGTCACTAGAAATATCGTGCGATACTTTACAGTATACTGGGGCGATAATATATTTCTGGGCGATACTTCACTGTACCTGCAAGCGACAAAATATCTCAAACATGACAGAATGTCTCAAACGGAGTGATACTTTAACTAGTAAAGTATCGCGCCACCATATGCAAACTATCGCGCGATACTAGAAAACTATCCCGTGATAATCTGAGATTGAAAAACTTGAGAGCCGAAAATGAAGCTAAAATTTGACGAAAATTTGACAGAAATGCAGAAAATTAAGGACAAAACAATAATGCTCTGCCCCATGGTGGGCGCAAAAAATGTACACACTAAGTAGTGTACTTCTCTAAATCATTTCTTCCAAGAGAATTCATAGATTGAAAACTTTGAGAAATCGATTTAGAGCTCCCTAAGTATGAAGTGTAAGGGTTTTAAGAATGCTCTCAACTAGAGCTATTAAACCAATAACTTTGCTAGTAAACCATGCAATGAGAGATTCAAATGAAGATAAGGGCAAGAATGCCAACATCCCCAAGAATCAAATGGAAATGCAAATGCAATGCAACTATGCTAGAAATGGAAATGCAAGCTAAGCTATGAAAATGAAAGATAGAAGTATTACAAATCCTTACTATTTAGACTATGTGAGATCTAAGCTAGAGTTTGAAAGGAAACTAATCTAAGAAAGCATAAACATGAAGCTAAGCTAAGAATGAAAGAATGAAAGATAAATGTAGAAAAAGCTCCAAAAGGCTCCAAAATTTTCAAAAGCTCTAAAGTCTCCAAAAAATCCTGCAGCATAAAGTTAGCATAAAAAGTTGGGGTTCTAAAATGAAGAAGAGAGCTCTCCTTTTATAAGAAAGGAGAAGGAATGGATCATGGAGATTAAGAGGCAAAAGATTTAATCAATGGTGGAGCATCAAAGATGAGCAATCCATGTGCACAAGTATCCTCCAATGGAAAAATAAGAGTTGACTTTTGTGTCCATATGAGACAAAAAGTGTTTTTCTTCTTTTTATAAAATATGAATAATGCTTTATTTGTGTAACTTAGGATAAGAGAAAAAGTGGGGGGCTTTTTATTTAAAAAAAAAAGAGAGAATTCCTTTTAATTAAATAAAGATTTTAGAATAAGATGGTTAGCCCATAGAAAATAATCAAATAAATGATAGAACCATGATTTGATAAAAAATAAGCAATTGATTATTTTAGCAAATAATGCTAGCAAGGGGCTAATAGTCTAGATGACCATTTTTGGGTGATTACATTTCTTAGATTAGTTTATGACTATCTAGATTATTAGCCCCTTCCTAGCATTATTTGCTAAAATCATGAATTGCTTATTCTTGATCAAATCTTATTTTATCATTTTCGATTATTTGCCTTGGGCTAACCATTTTATCCTAAAGTCTTTATTTATTTAAAAAGAATTTTCTCCCCTTTTATTAAATAAAAAGCTCCCACCTTTTCCTCTTATCCTAAGTTGCACAAATAAAACATTATTCCTATTTTATAAAAAGAAGAAAATACTTTTTGTCTCATATGGACAAAAAAGTCAACTCTTATTTTTCCATTGGATGATACTTGTGCACATGGATTGCTCCTCTTTGATGTTCCATCGTTGATTAAATATTTTGCCTTTTAATCTCCATGGTCCATTCCTTCTCATTTCTTATAAAAGGAGAACTCTTCTACATTCTAGAACCCTAACTTTTTATGCTGCAGGATTTCTTGGAGACTTTAGAGCTTTTGAAGACTTTGGAACCTTTTGGAGATCTTTCTACATTTAGCTTTCATTCTTACATTTTTAGCTTAGCTTCATGTTTATGCTTTCTTATATTAGTTTCCTTTCAAGCTCTAGCTTAGATCTCACATAGTCTAAATAGTAAGGATTTGTAATACTTCTATCTTTCATTTTCATAGCTTAGCTTGCATTTCCATTTCTAGCATTGTTGCATTGCATTTGCATTTCTATTTGATTCTTGGGGATATTGACATTTTTGCCCTTGTCTTCATTTGAATCTTCCATTGCATGGTTTACTAGCCTTGAAGGACTAGCTGAAGTAATGTATAAAGACTTAGGCTCTTTAGGTTGAACATTATTGAAAGTATTTGCAGCCAAGTGAAGGTTAGCTTAAGTTTTTTTAAGAGGTAACCCTCGAGGATAACTATAGGGGACCGCATGAAAACTATTAGGACTTTCATTGGATGAAGGATCCATGAAAGGTTTTGAAGACTTAGGAGCTTTAAAAAATGTATGAGTATTGGAGAAAGTAGAGGATGGAAGGGAACCATCACAAGACAAAGGTCCATCATTAACATAATCTTGCTTGAGAGTGTAATCTTTATTTTCAGCATGAGAGTTCTTAGAGGAAGGATTCTTATAATATTTACGTTTCAAATCAGTGCAGTGCATTTTACAGTCCTCAATAGTAGTAGATGGATCATCATCAAGGTATTGTTCACAGAAATTATCAAAGTCTCTTTCAAAATCAGAATCATTCGGATTACCATCACGATCTATCCAATGGGATGACCCTTTAGTAAGCACGAGCACACGACGAGGAGAACTCCTAAGAATAAAGGTTTCATAGGTATGACTACATGGTTCATCATCATAGCCATCATAATAGTCATCATAGTCATCAAAGGTGGGTGTGTCACTCTTCGTGGGAGAGGTATCACAAGGATTACTATATTGCTCATATTGAGGAGTAAGACTCTTGGGAGAAGTAGAAGAGGAATGAGATTGTGAAGAAGAGGAAAGTGAAGACCTAGTGGAGGAAGAAGATTTGAATAATGAAGAATACGAATAATATCTAGAAGAGTCATGATAAGAATTGCAAGATGAGGAAGGATGAGAAGACTTAGAAGATGAAGAATGTTTGGAAGAAGATCATGACAAGATCATGTCTATGATCCTAGCAAAAGCATTTGATTCAATTGATTTTTCTTTTATTTTTGTCTTAAGTTTGTCACCCATGAGATATATAGGACTATTGGAGGAATAACATTCTTCGAATTGAGCAATGAGTTCAAGATCATCTATTTTCAAGAGAGGTTCCATAACAAGATAGTTGAAATTCATGGTTCTAGAAGAGGAGGAATCAAACATGAAAGAAATGAATAGATGAATAGAAGAAAGTAGACTAGATAATAAGAGGAAAAGAATCAAGAAGGCATGAGGAGTTTATGAAGAAGAGGAAGAAGCATAAAGGAAGAAGGAAATGAGAGACTAGGAAGACATGGGAGATGTGGAAGAAAGAAGACCAAGAGTCATTTTGTGCAAATTGATACCATTTGAGTTCATTTGGATATTGAGCAACATGTCACAGTACCTAAGATCTGACCTAGACCAACCAAGGAAGACTGGAAGATGAAACAAATCAGTTTCAAATGATAGACAACAATGAGACATCAAAATGACCTGTGCGATAGTTTCCAGGCAAACAGGGCGACAGTTTCAGACCAGGCGATATTTCATGTTAAGCAAGGCGATATTTTCCAGGCAGCCCAGGCGATACTTTCCAGGCAAGTGGTGTGATAGTCTTCCAGTGACGAACTATCACACGATATTTTTCAGGATAGGGAGCGATACTGTTCCAGTGTCGTACGATTCTTGACTAGTGAGTGCTAAAAATCTCAGTTTTAAGGGTAGTTTGTTCAAAATTTTAGTTTGAAGGTTGAATTTTTTGATTTCCAGCACAATGACAATAGTAAATAGACAAGTTTGCAAACAGTAGGTGATCAAACATGTCTTCAAACACTTGAAACAAGGGCAAAAACAACCTTGCCAAGACAAGCAATTGTGATATCAAAGCAATAAAATCTTATGAATGCTACCGTGATGTTTGATGTTTGAGAACGTTTATATGGGTAGATCACAACGAGAACACTTCAAGAACTTTCTAGCCTAAAAATACAATGGCTCAATACTTAACAACTTGGCCTACACTTGATGTCCCATTGCCTCACACAAAGTGGTTACCCACAATAGATATTGGCTTTGTCATGGAAGTGCCAATGACACAACCAAAGGAACACAGATGGTGAGTAATCTTGGGGTGATCCGGGTTATTCCACTTGGATTAATCCTTGCACCAAGAAGCTAAGCAGAAAAATAGGATGGCCTCTATCTATAGTTGTTAATAAGGGCTTCTGTTCGTAATACCCCTCTTGCTCCCCAAAGAGACTCCTTACCTTGCGGCAAGTAACGGACCTCGCGGCCACAAGAGTACCTTAAACATTCTTGCTCAACATTTTTCTCATGGTCACAATCCCATAAGTACTCACGTTAAGCGAAGACAAGTATTACATCTACCAAAGTTTTGTGTCCTTAATAGCCTTGAGATTATAGTGGGTTGGAATAGCTTGGTATTAGCTTGTCCCCACTTGGGTCATTCCTCTTGATTTCTCAAGAGTAGACCTACTAAAAGATTTTAAAAGCTAAACAAAGAGTGGATCAACCTTTGAGTGTCAGGATTTCCGTTTCACCACAAGGGTGAAGAGCATACTCCCTATCTCAAAGTTTTCTCCCAAACACACCAAGCAAAGATTCAATTACCCCCTTGCTTTCAAAATCCAAAGATGGGTCAAGATTTTTTGGTTCACCACAAGGGTGAAGAACATACTTCTCCTACCACCCAAGAATTCCTACAACAAGATATTATGTTCCTATGAAATGAAACAACTAGTAATTGTCACACTTGAAAATGAAATAAACAACAAGCACTTGATTGAGTTTTTATGCTTTGGGCAGCCCTACAAAAATCGTTAGTAGCCCTTGTGCATTTGAAGCTTTGACATGCGTTCTTTTGAGCAAATAATCAAGCAATGAGAGCACCTACAAGCACAACTTGTTAGCTCCACAATGGTTAGCACATCAAAAATCAAATAATCTATAAGGAAAATAGTTGATCAAATGGAAAAATTTGAAAATGAAACCAACATGGTTGGATTAGGCTCGGAAAGAGCTTTCCAATGATATATCACACTTAAATTTTCGATACTGTATGTGAAATTTTTTAAAAAATAGGTGTCAGTTTTCAGGCACGAATTTTGAAAACGCTGAAATTTTTTTTTAAAAAAAGAGAGCTAAAAGCCAACCACTTTCAGGTTTGGGCGATATTTCTGTTGCCAGAAGAATCGCGCAATACTTTACAATATACTGAGGCGATAATATATTTCAAGGCAATACTTTACTGTAGTGGCGGGTGACAGAATGTCCCAAACAGTGCGACATAATGTTTCAAACGGAGCGATACTTTAACTAGTAAAGTATCGCACCACCATAAAGAAACTATCATGCGATACTGGCGAAAAACCAGAGAGCCGAAAATGAAGCTAAAAATTGATGAAAAATTAACGGAAATGCAGTAAATTAAAAACAAAACAATAATGCTCTGCCCCATAGTGGGTGCCAAAATCGCATTTCAAATTTTCTTCTTCTTCTACGCAGTTGGCTGACCATTTGAGCCCTGATCCTTCGATCTTCGCTGAAGCATCTTCATTTCTTCATCCCCATCTCTTTCAAACTCCTAATCTATCATTCATTTTCATTCGCTTCATCTCTCTGAGGTTTGACTTCATCTTTATCCTATATCTTTCTTAGTCAAATTGGGGCATATCTTCACTGCTTGATGGTTATCCTATCATCTTTCATCTTCGATTATGATTTCTAGTGACTTGATCAAGTTTATCAATTTGCTGTTCTCCTCTACCTGATTTCGATTTCGATTCCAAGGGGGTAGTACCTATCAGCTTCAAATCTTTGATTCAACTTTATCATTCAGCTCAGTTTGATAGTCATAGGTGCAAAAGTCTCAAACAGCGCCTGTTTCCAAGTTTTCACCACTTGATAGATTTTTTTCAGGACTTTTTTCAATTTTTTTGTATTTTTGCTACCAAGGCGCTTGTTTCCAAGTTTTCAAAGATTTTTTTTTGAATTTTTTTATTTTTTCAACATGCATATGGATGGTCAAGCATATTGCGTTTTATAGTTCTGAATTTGTAATATATTCTGGTATCTAGGATACTTACTGTATTTAGAAAACTGTTTCACGCCAATGAGAGCTTGCTTCACTGTTGAGTTTCATAGAGTTTGAATACTTATACAGATTTTCCAATTCCAGCTTTGACTTGTCTGACTGTGACATGCTGGTTGAAAGTTCCTTTTGAATTTGGCTGAATAGATACCTCAATTCTTTTAGGCTTCAGCAAATAAAGTTTCTCTGTTTAGAGGATTATTTTTATCAGAGTTTATGTCTGCATTATGAAAGGGCTTTTGGTTCAATGTTGAATTTGAAAGTATTCCAATCATTTACCGAATTTGCAGTTCCAGCTGAATACCATCCCATCCAAACCAAATGTGACACGGAGTTGGCCTCGGAAAATCCAGTACCAAGGATTTATACTTTGTATTGGTGAGGAATAGGGATCGAGTCTAAATGACACTTATTAGGATGTCTGAGTTCACAGCTTGGTTGTAGAAAACTTCTTCAGTAGGTGTGTGTATCACTACTATTTCAGAGATGACACTCAAGGAGGCGGAATCCCCAACACCATTGGTAATGGTGAAAACCCAACATTCTTTACCTTGTATATCCAGTAACTAGGTTTGACTTCACCGTAGGCTAAACAGAATGATGTCAGGAATGGCACACTCTTTCCTAATTGATCCGCTCAGAGCTATAGTATTTCTTGGCATATGAAAATAAATAATTTTCATGTACATATAAAATGGAGCCCTTAAATAGGAGATGCTTGTGGTCAAGATCTGTTTGTATGATATACATGACCATCCAGGAACTGTTTTTGCAACCGCCAACAAGTCTATGTTGTTAATGATGTGTGTTAAAGAGGTTGTGATTAATATTATATTTTGGTACTTACGCTTGAGCCCCTCTTTTTCTCTCTGATAAATCTGATATTCATTTGCAATTTGGGGTTTTGAATTGAAACATTAGGTTTGATCCAAGGAAGTTTCTCCGAAGCATCCGAAACAAGCGGATTGTGTTTGTGGGTGATTCCATTGGAAGGAACCAGTGGGAATCTATGGTTTGCATGCTGGCTGAAGCAGTTTCTGATAAGACTCGGATATATGAAGTGAATGGGAATCCCATTACAAAACACATGGGGTATTTGTCTTTCCGATTTAAAGATTATAACTGCACTGTAGAGTATTACAGAGCACCATTTTTGGTTTACCAAGGTCGCGCTCCAGCAGGATCTCCTCCTGAAGTTAAAACGACTCTGAAGGTCGATAGATTGGACTCTACTTCTAAGCTTTGGGTTAATGGAGATATCATTGTCTTTAACACAGGACATTGGTGGAACTATGAGAAGACAGTAAGATGGTCTGTGTTTCATTTTCTATGGCAATGAAGAAATGGTGTGTGTTTCATTTTCTATGGCAATAAAGAGAAGAAATGGTGTGTGTTTCATTTTCTAAGGCACTGAATTTTATAAAGGGTTTTTTTGACAAAGGTAGCTATTTTGGCAGGGGTTGTTATTTCCAGGAGGGAAAGACTGTGAACATTAAGATGGATGTTGAAACTGCATTCCAGAAATCAATGAACACTTGGGCCGAATGGATTCGTCAACATGTTGATTCTGAAAGATCTCATGTTTTCTTGCGTACCTATTCCCCTGTTCATTTCAGGTATTGTTTCTGCTATCACTGCTGTAAATTTTAAGGAATGCAAACTTTGTTGGCAAATCCTGCCAATATGAAATCATGTGCTATATAAGCTAAAGAAAATTCCACTTATATACATGTTCATAAATTCAAATAGTGAGTTGTCATCTCGTAAAATATAAATTGTTTTTGGAGTACTTACCTAGCGTACCTCTGTTGCAATGTAGAAACTGCATCTTTTTTCTGAGATGCTTAGTTTGCCTCTGGTGCAGTGTAGGAACTCAATTTTTGTTTGTCGATAGTATACTAATTCTCCTTCAGCTTTTCTTGGTTAACCACAAGTGAGCTGTGGGGTAATCTTGGGCAACATTCTTAAGTTTTGTTTACACTGTTAATGCTTTTGCAAACATGCTTAGCTAAGTGCATTTGAGTTGTAGTAGTATTCGGATGGGTGACCTCCTGGAAAGGTCCAATGCTTCATCTCTGTGAGCATCACCTAAATGCAATGAGTGCTAAGTGTACCATTCATTCTCATGAGAGATAGGTACTTGTGAACCGCAACTCATGAATCATGGGTTAATGAGTTTGACTCAAAAACTACACAGTTGAATCCTGATAGCAATACCATAATTTTCTTTAGATAACTTTGTGTGGTCGGTTTCTTCTTTTATACAATATGGTCTAAAAATTCATACTAAATCTGAAAATTTCAAGTTCTTGCTTGTGTTGAGTGTAGGGATGGAACATGGAAGATTGGAGGACAGTGTCATGAAGAAACATGGCCAAACCTAAATTCTTCCTCTTCGGGCGAGTCATGGAAAACTCGAATCATGGCTGAAGCAGTCCAACATCTTCAGGACAGGAAGAGTGTACAGTCTTTGAATATAACTTACTCAGCACAGATGAGGAAAGATGGTCATCCCTCAATATATTATGTAGGGAAACCAAATGGGCCAGCCCCAATAAAAAAGCAAGATTGCAGCCATTGGTGTTTACCAGGTGTGCCAGACCAATGGAATCATCTTCTTTACAGCTATTTAAGTGGTATGGAGATTTGGGTACAAGAGTCAGCAGAAGGTAACGCTACATTTGTCAATAGCTTGTATATTATTTCATTCATTTATGCCCTTTGAAAGTGGGGGCTGAGGTGGGCATTCTTTAAGAAAAACTAAATAATCCTTCATGCAGTGGAAGGAATGGGAGAAAATTATTCAATAATAACAATAAATTGCAAAAATTTGCACCCTGGGTCCAAGTAAGATGGCTGCTAATAACAGTTAAAAGACTCAGTCAGGGTATTTTGAGAAGCATGACTATCTGTAAGGCTGGGCTCAATGATTGCACAGGTTTGCAGTTAAATACCAACTATCTATTTGGTTCTTACCTTTCTAAAATAGATTTGTACAGTTTTTAGAAAATGTGTTGAGAGAATAAAGTCCATGGATAACAGTTCACTCCATATAATGATGTGGTGTGAGCTATATGATATTCAAGGTCAGGAAGGAGTTTGACTCTTACAACCCTGAAAGTAAGTATACATGTGGACAACTATAAGTGTACAACAGTTCTATCAAGAGAGAAAATAAATGATAAGAGGCATTAGTTGTATCAAACGTTATTCAAATTTAATTGTTTACTTGTAAATATTATTTTTTCGTAATATCAAAATATTGAAATATTAATTTTTTAATTAAAATTGATTATAAAAATTTAAGAAGTAATAAGGAGCAATTGTAGTAATAAGTGTGGGGAAGGGAGAGAGAATTAAGTGAACTTAGCCTTTTTTAAAACACTTTTATTAATTCAATTCATTAGTGACTTTGAAAACAAAACTCTTCTATTATTTTCTTGTAGACAATCTTATCCTATATACTAGATAATCTTATGAATGTCATTACAAATATTCATTTATGAATTGGTCCACTAAAAGAACCAAATGTCTTTAGTTTTATAATGGTAAACCAAAAGAATGAAATGTCTTTAGTTTTATAATAGTAATATAAAATTAGACTTTGAAAGACTTCCTTAAACCCACTAAAAGACCATCAATGTTTTTTTTATAGGCAATAGAAGACCACTAATGTTATGCTAGTTGGTAAATGTCATTATTTTTAGACAGTTCTTAACTTTGATTTTCCATCATTTACATAACATGGAGTGCATGTTCATATTAATTTAATATAATAAATGTCAAAACATTAAAAATCTTTTATATCCTCAATTATTACTCAACATTGCTACTACAAGAATAGCTATTAATAAAAATAGATAATAGATTTCAAATATAAATAGAATTTAGATTTTAATACATAATTTTAAACTATATATAGATAAATTGATAATTTCTATCACATTATAACTTCATCAAATTTATAATTAAAAACTATCATTTAATTATTATACATTTTTAATATTTAATTAAATAATATAATAAATATATATTTTAGTTATTTTAATAAATGAATATTATTCTCTAATTATGCAACATTGTATGGTTATTCTTATAGAGAATTTATTTTTATAATAAAATAATAATCATGAAGGTTATTCTTACATAGTCATAAAAGTCATCTAATAATTATATAAATTTCAAATTGTAAAGATAAATAATTATGTAATATTGATATTCATTAATATAAATACAACCCTCGTCTTTAATTCTGTTAAAAGAAATTAAAATAGTGATATTACTATTAGGATTCAATCATGTAATTTTTGAGTCAAACTCATTGACCTATTTTTCATGAGTATTGATTCACAAGAACACATCTCTTGTGAGAATGAATGGAACACTTAGCACTCATTGAATCTAGGTGATGCTCACAGAGGTGAAGCATCAAGACTTCCTAGGAGGCCACCTATCCTAGTACTACTCTTTCTCAAATGCGCTTAACTATGGAGTTTCCTCCATGATTAAGTCTACTTTGCTTGCAACCCCATTTGCAAAACATTAACAAAGTGTTGTGCCTAATGAACCATTCATTAGAAATCCCCCTAAGCTCATCCATTGATAAGTAGGAGATATATTTCATAGCAAGTCAAATTGCGATATTGCTATCAGGATTTAACCATATAGTTTTTGAGTCAAACTCATTGACCCATGTTTCATGAGTAGTGGTTCACAAGAACCCATCTCTCATAAGAATGAATGGAACACTTAGCCATTGCATCTAGTTGATTTTCACATGGGTGAAGCATCAGGACTTCCCAAGAGGTTACCCATCCCAATACTACTCCAGCTCAAGTGTGCTTAACTATGAAGTTTCCTCCATAGTTAAGCCCACTTTGCTTGCAACTCCATTTAAAAAACCTTCAATAAGTGTTATTCCTTATAAACCATTCATTAGAAAGCCCCTTAAGCTCATCCATTGATAAGTGGGAGATATTTTCCATAGCAAGTCAAATTTTGATATTGCCATTAGGATTCAAACATGTAGTTTTTGAGTCAAACTCATTGACCCATGTTTCATGAGTAGCGTTTCATAAGAACCCATCTCTCATGAGAGTGAATATAAAACTTAGCAGCTCCTTAAGCTCATCCATTGATAAGTTGGAGATATTTTCCACAAAAAATTCAAATTGTGATATTGCTATCAGAATTCAACAATGTAATTTTTGTGTCAAACTCATTGACCCATGTTTCATGAGTAGTGATTCACAAGAACCCATCTCCCATGAGAATAAATGGATCACATAAAAGCCCCTTAAGCTCATCCATTGATAACTAGGAGATATTTTCCATAGCCAGTCACATTGTGTATTGCTATTAGGATTTACCTGTGTAGTCTTTGAGTCAAACTCATTAATGTGTGATATCCTATGAGGTAGTATAACATTATAAAACTAAAGACATCTTATTCTTTTGGTTTATGATTATAAAACTAAAGACATTTGACTCTTTTAGTTGACCAATTCATAAATGAATATTTTAATGACATTTGACTATTTTAGTTGACCAATTCATAAATGAATATTTTAATGACATTCATTAGATTATATAGTATATAAGCTTTTAAGATAGAAATTATATTGGATTATCTAGAAGAAAATAATAGAAGAGTTTTGTTTTCAAAGTCATTAATGAATTGAATTAATATAAGTGATTTAAAAAAGCCTAGGTTCACTTAATTCTCTTCTCCTCCCCCCACCACTTATTATTACAATTGCTCTCCTTATTACAATTGCTCTTTTTAATTCTTAAATTTTTATAATCAATTTTAATTTAAAATACTAATATTTCAATATTTTGATATTAGGGGAAAATAATATTTAAAGGTTAGATTGGGTTATATTATTTAATTAAATGTATAAATAATAAAGTAATTGCATTAAACTAAAAATTTATTCATTTTAATATTTATATTAAATGTTTCAATTAATAAATTCTACATATAATTTTAAATTATTTTCAGAAGTCTAAATTATATAGAATTTTAAATATAAGACTTATGTGTCTTGATTTTTTTTAATATTTGGAAAGATGTCCTCTTATAAAATTAACAATAACAAATAAATATACTTTAAAAATAAAAAATAATATTCAAATGAGTAAATGCTATATTTAAAAATAGCAAACATGCACCTCATTTTTTAATAAAATTGAAAAATCCAATTGACAAATTTATGTTCAAATTAACACATTGTATAAACTCTTGCTAATTATTTTTTTTAATAATTTAATTTATTTTTAAAATTTAAATATTACTTTACATATTAATTATTACATTAAAATGTTAATCCAATCAAATGTAATGAAGAAATAATGATAAAGATTTTAAAATTATAATTTATCACATACAAATATATGTCTAAAAAGTATTCCATTTTTTGTGGATTTTACTTTTATAAAATAAATGAACGTACCCATATCTTTCATATTAAAAATTGAACTTTTCCATAGTAGGAACACTGCCCATTTTTAGAGGAAGTACTTTTGCCAAAGTTGGAAGGACGGAAATAACAACACTGGTTATGATCCACTAGTACATTTGACCCACTTTTTAGACCAACATTTCCGACCAAGCATTAAAATGATTTTCCTTGGTCTATTTATAGAAGGAAAAATTTGATTTTTTTTAATCTATTCCCGTGTTGGTCGGAATTACGACCATGACAGGTGGTCATAATTCTGACCAACACGGGAATATAACTTAAAAAAAAAGACACGGTTTCATTTTATTTCATTATGCAATTACTTTGCGCGCAAAGGAGAGGTGAAGGAGGGAAGGACGGAAGGATGTCGAATTCAATCAGCAGAATGCGTTTTCGATCTTCTCTTCACTGGTTTCATCTCTTAACCCTAAACTTACAAATGCTTATTAATACCATTGGGAAAACAATGTTTATTAATGTTTATCTTTGAACATTCAGTAGATAATGGCATTGGAAGTCTTAGAGGAAGCCTAGATTATCACTTTTGTGGGCATTGCCATCAGTGCCCAAAATGTTTGATTTGAGCTCTTTTAGTTTATTTCTTTGGTAAACAAATATGCAAAATTGAATTGGAAAAAATCATGTTTTTACCACCTTCTATGGTCCATAGTATAGTTTAAAATAATGAGAGAAAGAACAAAATATATCAGACAAACTCATATCCATTGACAAGAACCATAGAGAAGCATTTTTACCATCAAATCCTCTGACTGTACCCCCACAGGTTATGCTTGGCAGAATACACTAACTTTACATGCTTCTCTCTGGTTCTTGTGAATGGATATGAGTTTGTCTGATACAACAAAGTCGACATCCCTAGTTTATACACTATACTATGGAACATAGAAGATGTAAACCTTCATTATTTTAAACTATACTATGGACCATAGAAAATGTAAACCCTCCGTTTTTGTGTTAACTGTCCCTAAACAGTGAGTAGGGGTCACAGTCACTTGGATTGTTGCAATATTGGATTGGTATGATCCTCCACTCAGGGTGTAAATGATTAGGATGGATTAGAACAAAATGTATCAGACAAACTCATATCCATTCACAAGAACCATAGAGAAATGAGTTACTTTACATCTTCTATGGTCCATAGTATAGTTTAAAATAATGAGGGAAAGAACAAAATGCATCAGTTACAACAAAGTCGACAACTCTAGTTTATGAACTATATTATGGACCATAGAAGATGTAAACCCTCATTATTTTAAACTATACTATGGACCATAGAAGATGTAAACCCTCTATTTTTGTGTTAACTATACCTGAACAGTGAGCAAGGGTCATAGTCACTTGGATTGTTGCAATATTTGATTGGTATGATCCTCCACTCCAGGTATAAATGAGTAGGATTGATCAGAACAAAATATATCAAAAAAACTCATATCCATTGACAACAACCATAGAGAAATGAGTTACTTTACATCTTCTATGGTCCATAGTATAGTTGAAAATAATGAGGGAAAGAACAAAATGTATCAGACAAACTCATATCCATTCACAAGAACCATAGAGAAATGAGTTACTTTACATCTTCTACGGTCCATAGTATAGTTTAAAATAATGAGGGAAAGAACAAAATGTATCAGACAAACTCAAATCCATTCACAAGAACCATAGAGAAGCATTTTTAACATCAAATCCTTTGACTATACCCTCACGGGTTATGCCTGGCAGAATACAGTAACTTTACATGCTTCTCTATGGTTCTTGTGAATGTATATGAGTTTTTTTGATACAACAAAGTTGACAACCCTAGTTTATAAACTATACTATGGACCATAGAAGATGTAAACCCTCCATTTTTGTGTTAGCTGTCCCTGAACAGTGAGTAGGGGTCATAGTCACTTGGATTGTTGCAATATTGGATTGGTATGATCCTCCACTCTAGGTATAAATGAGTAGGATTGATCAAAACAAAATGTATTAGACAAACTCATATCCATTCACAACAACCATAGAGAAATGAGTTACTTTAAATCTTCTATGGTCCATAGTATAGTTTAAAATAATGAGGGAAATAAAAAAATGTATCAGACAAACTCATATCCATTCACAAGAACCATAGAGAAGCATTTTTACGATCAAATCATCTGACTAGACCCTCACGAGTTATGCCTGGCAGAATACACTAACTTTACATGATTCTCTATGGTTCTTCTGAATGGATATAAGTTTGTCTGATACAACAAAGTCGACAGCCCTAGTTTATAAACTATACTATGGACCATAGAAGATGTAAACCCTCATTATTTTAAACTATACTATGGACCATAGAAGATGTAAACCCTCATTATTTTAAACTATACTTTGGACCATAGAAGATGTAAGCCCTCCATTTTTGTGTTAACTATCCCTGAACAACGAGTAGGGGTCACAGTCACTTAGATTGTTGCAATATTGGATTGGCATCATCCCACACTTCGAGTATAAATGAATAGGATGGATCAGAACAAAATGTATCAGACAAACTCATATCCATTCACAAGAACCATAGATAAATGAGTTACTTTACATCTTCTATAGTCCATAGTATAGTTTAAAATAATGAGGGAAAGAAAAAAATGTATTAGACAAACTCATATCCATTCACAAGAACCATAGAGAAGTAGTTTTACCATCAAATCCTTTGACCGTACCCTCACGGGTTATGCCTGATAGAATACACTAACTTTACATGCTTCTCTATGGTTCTTGTGAATGGATATGAGTTTGTCTGATACAACAAAGTCGACAACCATAGTTTATAAACTATACTATGGACCATAGAAGATTTAAACCCTCATTATTTTAAACTATACTATGGACCATAGAAGATGCAAACCCTCCATTTTTATGTTAACTGTCCCTGAATAGTGAGCAAGGGTCACAGTCACTTGGATTGTTGCAATATTGGATTGGTATGATCCTCCACTCTAGGTATAAATGAGTAGGATGGATCAGGACAAAATGTATCAGACAAACTCATATCCATTCACAACAACCATAGAGAAATGAGTTAATTTACATCTTCTATGGTCCACAGTATAGTTTAAAATAATGAGGGAAAGAACAAAATGTATTAGAAAAACTCATATCCATTCGCAAGAACCATAGAGAATCATTTTTACCATAAAATCCTCTGACTGTACCCTCACGGGTTATTCCTGACAGAATACACTAACTCTACATGCTTCTCTATGGTTCTTGTGAATGGATATGAGTATTTCTGATACAACAAAGTCGACAAACCTAGTTTATAAACTATACTATGGACCATAGAAGATGTAAACCCTCCATTTTTGTGTTAACTGTCCCTAAATAGTAAGCAAGGGTCACAGTCACTTGGATTGTTGCAATATTGGATTGGTATGATCCTCCACTCTAGGTATAAATGAGTAGGATGGATCAAAACAAAATGTATCAGAGAAACTCATATCCATTCACAAGAACCATAGAAAAATGAGTTACTTTAAATCTTCTATGGTCCATATTATATTTTAAAATAATGAGGGAAAGAACAAAATGTATCAGACAAACTCATATCCATTCACAAGAACCATAGAGAACCATTTTTACCATCAAATCCTCTGACTGTACCCTCATGGGTTATGCCTAGTAGAATACACTAACTTTACATGCTTCTCTATGGTTCTTGTGAATGGATATGAGTTTGTCTGATACAACAAAGTCGACAGCCCTAGTTTATAAACTATACTATGGACCATAGAAGATGTAAACCCTGATTATTTTAAATTATACTATGGACCATAGAAGATGTAAAACCTCATTATTTTAAACTATACTATGGACCATAGAAGATATAAACCCTCCATTTTTGTGTTAACTGTCCCTAAACAATTATTAGAGGTCAAAGTCACTTGGATTGTTGCAATATTGGATTGGTATGATCCCCCACTCTGGGTATAAATGAGTAGGATGGATCAAAACAAAATGTATCAGACAAACTCATATCCATTCACAAAAACTATAGAGAAATGAGTTAATTTACATCTTCTATGGTCTATAGTATAGTTTAAAATAATGAGGGAAAGAACAAAATGTATCAGAAAAACTCTTATCCATTCACAAGAACCATAGAGAAGCATTTTTACCATCAAATCCTCTGATTGTACCCTCGAGGGTTATGCCTAGTAGAATACACTAACTTTACATTTTTATTGCTTCAAAGTTGATTACATTGATCTTCATGATCTGGGATCGATTAGCTACCCTGTCTTCACTCTCCCCCCTTCAAAACACACCCTTATCTCTATTAAATAAGCCTCTCAAGGCTAGTATAACCCCTGCTAACCGTAACATTCAGTTATAGGACTATTGACAGTTAGTTATTTGTCACTAATAGTTAGTTGTTTTAGATTAAAATACATACAACATACTTCTTCTTAATTTTCCTCTAACAATCTATTGTCATCTTTCTTTGTTTTGAATGAATGACTACACATATGTTCCAAATGCCCTCTACAATATATTAAAAACACCAATAAAATGTATATGCGAAAATAAAACTTAACGATACAATACTATATAATGCCTTCTCTTTTAATTTATCACAATGTGTTTAAAGGTTTTGCATTACATCAATACACAGGAAAGAGAAAACAATGTCTAAAGTATATCTAGGATTGTGCTACAAATATATTTCTCTACATATTGTATATTGCCTTTGTCATTGAGGTTTCAATGGCCAACAACAATGGAAAATGCTTGTTACAACCATCTAGATCCTTCATTAATAATACCAGTGGAATCCTAGAAATAATAAAAAGAGCTTAGCATTATAATAATATGGTGATGACAACAATGGCAGCATTGAGGAGGCAATTACTAATGGAATTGTGCCAACATTTCCATTCCACTGAGTGCTTGTACACTGAAGCTAGGTAGAGATATTGACAAAGTGGATATCGCCATATCAGATCATCATGGTCCCAATATTTAAGCCATTTTCATCATTCAAAGGCATATAAATTAAACACAATTTTTTTCTAGAACAATCAACTTCATATCCATAGTATCAAACACACACACACACACACACACATGTGTGTGTGTGTGTGTGTGGTCTTAAAATAGAAGCACTCATGTTGTAGGTGTCTACTAAGGATAATGTAGGCTAGGAAATCGATTGAATTTAGAATTCCAATCACTATAATATATTAATAGATTTGATTATATATATATATAAACTAGTCAATCCTACTTCATGCTCCATACAAGTGCACCCCTCAACCAATAGGGTTCATCAACCAAACACATGGACCTTGTTTACAAGGTGATCCTAACTTCTTAAGGATCCCAACATGCTTCATTCATCTTCACATAAACATCTAAACTCCTTCTTGCAAGCAATCTATCCCTCTTCTCCAAACTGCCCAATCTAGCACAACCCTTCCAGTACAATAGCTAGAGTTTTCAAATCTTTTCTGAAACCTTTCCAAAAAAATAATGAAAAAAAATTCACATATTACAATACCCTTTTGGAATCTTGACCACATACCCATAAATCAACCATAGGTGATTTGGACCAATCCTCTCAAATCTGACACCGTCCCTGAACTAGGAGGGCTAATTTGACTCATTTTACCAAGCAACACCTAAGAGTTCTTCATCCCAAGCCTTGAGACTTTCAGAAGAGTTACAAAATTCTCCCAAACCATGGATTGTACAACCAATTTTGTCCTCAGACCTCTCCATATGTAAAAGCCCTAATTTGCTCCTCTAAAATCCCTATAATCTAGGGCTTGGTGAATGTATGACCTCCCAATGCTATAATTTTCAAATAAAGGGATGATTAACCATCCTTAGGCCATAACTAAGTAGATTCAACCACAAAAAGACCCCCTCCAATGGCTCAACCTCCTACTGCATTAACCATGCACCATGCATGTAACCCTCCAATATTGTCCATTCGGCTCTCCAACATTAATCACTGCAAACTTCCTCTTGTTTCAACAGTATTCATGTTAGAAATATATGTTACAAATGTGGATCCATCCCCAAGTTATAGTATGTACAAAAAGGGGATGGATCTAACAAATCCATGGTGGAAACCAAAGGAAATTTGTGAACTTCTATAGGACAGTCAACTCTAAATCAATAAAATAAAGCTACAGAGGTGCAAACTTGATCTAATATGTCTTAAAACCTATCATGAAACCATAACCAAGCTTATGGTTGACATCAAATCAAGAAAACTTAAAAAAATTGCCAGAAATTAGTTTTTTATTGCTTCCAAATAAACACAGTCCGTACAAATGAAATCTGAAACACCAACTAACTATTTTTTTTAACTGTTCCTAAACAGTCTAAACTAATTGTCAACAAAATAAACCAAAGATTTTTGTCAAGTTGAAACCTTGACAAATAGTTATGAAAGCTATGAAGAGAAGAAGAAGTTATGAGAGGAATTGTAAAAATGAAAATAGAAGTAGCAGGCTTGTTAAACATTCTCATGTTGCAATCTGATTTGAGATTTTGTCTACATTAGTATGTTACTTTTTATTGCAATTATAAATAGTTCCTTGGTTCCTTTATAATTGATTTTTATTGTATGGCTGTCTTTGGTTTGTCATTTTGTTTTGAGTGTCTAGTGATTTAAACCAAAGACTTCGACTTAGCCAAAAAATGTGCAAGTCTACATTAGTATGTTTCTTTTTATTGCAATTATAATTAGTATGAATGAATAAAATAATGACAATACAATATTTGTGATAATGTAATATTTGTCGAAATAGCATCGATGACTTCGATCAATGTGCCTATGTGTAAATGTGGTGTTGGCCCATGTATGTTGAAGATGCCACACACAACAAGTAATCCTGGGCGTCAATTTCAGGGTTGCCCCAATAGGAAAAAGGTCTAGAAATGTAATTATATTTTATGTTTAAAATAATGTGACAACTAATCATTTTAGGAAGAACTGATGTACATTTGGTATTGCAGGGAAATAGTGGATGTCAATACTTTCGGTGGGTTGACGAAACCACATTTACATCTACATCTATACCTGATGTAGGAAATGAGTGCAACTTGTGCAAGGCTCGAGAGGCAGCTAGTGCTGCCAATATTACTTTAATGGTGAAAGTAGAAATCATGTTTATGCGATGCCTTCTTTGTGTAGTTTGTGCACTACTTTGTTGGGACCATATGTGTAAATATGGTTAACAAAGGGCTATTGTAGATATTGAAAGTTTTTTAGAATTTCAAGTAGATACATTGGACATATTTTGATAAACTTGTGAATTTTTTTGTTGTTTATGACTTCATTATGATTTTCAATATAAAATTAAACAAAATTAAAAATTAACCTTATTAAAAAAATTTGAAAAATTATAACATTTAAAAAGAAAAATTATGATTTTCAATATAAAATAAAATAAATTAAAACAATTCAAAAAATAAAAAAAATCATAGCGGAGAAGAAGTTATGAGAGGAATTGCAACATGAGAATGTTCAACAAGCCTGTAACATAGCTCTATGAAACCTTCACAAATATCCCTTCTTTGGCTGCCACTCATACCTCTTCTTAGAATTTGGAAACTTTTCAAAGAAATAGGTGATGAACATGCATATTTTCCTAAGCACTACTGGGAGCTGACCCAGCAACACATGTACTATTGTGAAAATCATCACAAGTCCATTTGTTGTCAGGTCTAGTTACTAGTAATGCCTAGTCAAATCTGCATGTTTGTCAAATGTAAATGGAATACTTTGTGCCTGACATATTTAAATGGAATACACCAAGAAGTACCAAATGATGAATGCTCAATTGTTGTAATGGCAAAGCATCAGAACCATCCATTTCTAGAACTTGATTTTCTATAGTCTTAATGATTTTTCTATAGTCCTAATGATTTTTCTTATTTTTTGTCTTTTGTCCCTTTTTTTTTTCCTATGTTTATGCTTGGTGATAGGATTTTGAACATTGTTGACAAAGCGTGTTTCTTTTTTTTATTGTCATGGGGTTCTGCATTGTTTGTTGCTCTTGATAAATTAGGCCTTGAATTTGAATTTTTGTTCACTATTTTATTTCAGCTTGATATTTCATTCATTTTTCATATACACAAAGACTACACATGTTGATAAAAATATGAGCTATTTGATTTAGGTTTACTATTCATGATTATAAATGGTCAATATTTCTGATGGTACTCTTGTAGACACTAAAAAATGGACAAGTGCTTTAAAATCAATAAAATGGTTCAAAATCATCAAAATGCATTAAATCTCATAAAAAAGGATCAAATCAATAAAAATGGACATTATTAAATCAAATTGGACAAAATTAATTAAATCAAAGAAAAATCAAATGATGACATTAAATAATTATATCAAAGCTTAAATGGGTGAAAAGCACTATATAATTGATTTTAATCAATTAATTGTATAGTTGTTTAATCAAAAATAAAAATGAACCTATTCCCTTACATGGCTAAATTTAATTAATTAATTGAATTTAATTAATCCTAATATCTTTCAACAAAGTTGAGTAACCAACAAGAATTGAGGATAAAAAGACACAAATCACTCAAAAAGGATGAATCTCAATCACTCATTTTAAAGTTTCAATCTCAACCACTCAATTTTGTCCTTTTGTCCAAAGCTTTGAGACAAACATTTAAATTGTCCCCCTATTTATGAACATTGCAAAGTTTTTGACTCAACCAAAGGTAGATCATGGTTAATTCACTCCAACCCCTACCCTTGAGAATTTACTATAAGTATGAGGCATTTTGAGAGCAATATTCATCTTAGAAATTCATTTGCAAAGCATCCTTATTATAGTCATTTTCATAGCAATCAAGAGCGATTGAGAGTATTTGAATTATCTTTGTATCAATTTGAGAGTTAGTGAGCTAGAATAAGCATTTGTAGTATCATATTTCTCATTTTAGAAATGTCACTAGTGGAGATTAAGCTGAGAGCTCTACTTACCACATCTAATTAGAGAGCCATGAGATGTCATGGATTCTTATGCAATTCTTAGTTTAAATTTCCATTGTATTTGCTAAGATTGTTAGATATTAATCCTAATTTCATGAAGGTGCAAAGCATTCACACACAAATGGCGCCCACCATGGGTCTCTAAGCCTCATTTCTAATATTTTTATCATTTTTTTGTGTGTTGTATCTTCACTTTTACATGAAAATTTTATAGAAAATAGGTAAAATGATGCCTACAAAGCATTAAAAAATGCCTGTACCTACTGTTCTACTGCTTTGCAGCAGTCATCCGATGCCTGATAGATAAATTGTTATGCCTGAGAGATTAAGTGTCATGCTCGAGATTGCAAAGAAATGCTTGCTACCAGAGAAGTGTCACGTGTTAGCTAACTTCTATCGCCTGTCATAGCCTTCACGACGCAATTTGCATAGAAAGTCACGCCTAGTATCTTCTAACCGATGCTTAATTTTTGTGAACTGCCGCTTTTAATAGCTTATCTTACACATTTTACATTAATTGTCACACATAGTAAATAAATTGTCATGCCTGAGTAACTTTAAATAACGCTTGAGCCACTGGAAAGTGATGCTCGCTATTATTAAAGTTACGCCTGCTAACAGTTTAATTACGCGTATTAGCTGGACAATGACGCCTGCTATTTGTTGTTTTAATTTGCTATCAGATTGATAAATTTGATTATCTTACTCTTTGTTTGTATGTTTTGACTATAAATGAGCAGGCACAGAAAGGTCCAAAAGCTAGAGAGCAAGTTTAATCAAGAAGAAAAGGCATTGGCTAAGAGGATCAAGAAGGAAAATGTTGCACACATCAAGGCTATTCTTGAGACATCACAAGAGGAAGAAAACCAGGTATATCAAAACTATCTTGCAACTATTGAAGCTTACAAAATGAAATTTGTTTCTCTTAATTGGATTTTTACTCCTTAGTTCAAGTTTTTCCTTAAAAATTTGCAAATAAGGTGCATAAGGTTCAATACATAATTCTTTGCTTCATCAATTTTGATTTGTTTTCCCCTCATTGTGATTATTGGTGCTGACTAACTTGTTGGTGGAAAAGCACATTTGGAAGGAGCTATTGCCAAGGTAAGGATAAAAATAATGAAATCACTGAAAAATTGCCCCTAACTTCGGTTAGCTACAAGAAAAAGGTAAGCCTCAACTACTCAATATTTTCCCTTAAATTGTGGCATTGATGCATTTCAAGAATCTAGTAATTAAGAAGGATTAAGGAATTGAGCACATAAAATCAAAGCCCCTTGTTTGTGGAAGAGAGTAGAAATACTCAAATCCCTATAGCTAGTGGGTGAAATCAATTGAACATTGCTAATTGTGTTTGGGAACTAAAGGAAAAGTTAGGGATATGCTCTTCACCTTTTGGTGAACCAAATTCCCAAAAGCTTGACCTTAACTCCACTTTCCTTGCTTTGAATGAACATGCTAGAGAATTAGTGGGCTCGCCTCCCAAGTTTTCCTTAACAAGGCCAGTGAGAGGGACAACCCAAAGTGAGATACACTTGCTTTTGCTGCGGGAATCCAACCCACTATAAAATGAAACACATGCATCCTTAATGGGGTGTGTGACAAATAGATTTTAAATTTTTCAAACTTCCTCTAGTAGTCCTCTTGGATTGCGCCAAATCATATTTTTATGCATGTGGGAAGCCCCTTAACATACTTGGGGGATGAAATTTTAAGATCTATTTGAACGAAATCTACATTAAATCCTTGATAAATAGCGAGCTACCTCATAGAGCCAAAATGTTAAAAGCCAAAATTGACTATAGGTAGGCTGCTTGGAATTCTTTCTTGTGTTATACTTGTGGAAAATGATCGAGAATATACACTCTAGTGTGTTCTAGGGACACGGTTAAAAAAATTGATGTGTGTGTTGCAATTGTGTTCCATTTTCAAACAAAGAAATTCCATAAAACTGATCTTGTAATTTTTAAAATCCAAAATTTACACCCTGGTCAGCAAAGTGCTGCTTGTGAACAGAAAAATAACGTCTGTTAGTAGTAAAGTCACACCTGTGACTATTCAAAAATTGCGTAGCAACCTTAAAGTCACGCCTCAGATATATCAAGTGACACCTAAAAAGACTGGAAAAATACCTATCAATAGTAAAGTGCCACCTACAGACCTACAGTGTGTCACCTAACTCAATTCTAGTTCACGCGTACGATATTTTAAGTCATGCCTACACTCAGGCAATTGACACCCAGAAACACAAAAGGGAAAATAGTGAGTACTTGCCAAGGGGTTCAAAATTTTTTGATCACATATTCAAATACCCTTTTTCGTGTTCTTATTGTTCCAATATCCAGCCTAGTCATAAATCCTAGTTCTACACAATTTTTGTAAATTTCACAAGGATTTGACCATGGGCGATATCGACTCTTATTCTCCAAGAGGTTTTTTCATGCTTGATTTTACTAGATCCTACTATGTCAAGCAAACCTTGCAAGCAGACGAGACTTATTTGAGACAAGAGCTCCCTTACCTAGGTGACGCTTCTACCACCCCAAGAGTACCCCCAAAATCACCCTAACAAGAAGTGGAAGACAACATGATGTACTATGGTGGCTTGGGTAATAACAACAATAGTGGAATTGACCCAAACAACCAAGGTGATGCAAATAATGGAGGTATTGACATGAATAATCAAGGTAATACCAATAGTGGAGGGACAGATCAAAACAATCAAGGGATTGATATCACTAACCAAAGAAATAATACCAAACCAACTGCTGATGATGCAATCAATGACAAGGTTGATGAAGCCATTCAGTGCCCCTATTTCATAAGACTCATGGAAAAAGCAATGGCAAGAGATAAACAGAAGTATTTCATGGACCTAGCCCGAGCAGGTCTTAAGCTTCCCCGAGATTATGATGTGAATCAACTTAGAGCACCAGAAGTTGAAGAGAGTACCATTGACATTATGAACAAGCAGATTAAGATATTTCAAATGCAACTAGATACAATCAAGCAAAGTGGGGCTCCTAAACCATTTTCTATCAAAGCATTGTGTCCATTCCCATTTGATAAAAGTCTAGTAATGGCACCATTCCCGATCAATGTAGTGTTTCCCAAGTATGACAAGTACGAAGGAATGTCGGATCCACAAGATCACCTATGGGAGTTTTGTGCATTGGGCTTGGAGTTCATGCACGATACCACCTATTTAATGAGACTATTCCCAAGAAGCTGAGGAGGTATGGCCATGGAGTGGTTTTCTAAATTACCATCTGGCATAAAAACCTTTGAAGAACTAACTTCAAAATTTGTGGCCCTTTACTCATACAACATCAAGCATGAGGTCACAATGATAAAGTTATGTAATACTAAAAAAAAGGATGGAGAAGCATTCCTCACTTTCTTACAAAGGTGGAGGACAATATTTGCTAGGTATCCTAAGAGTGTGCCTGAAAAGGAGAAAATGGATATATCCATTAATAGCTTGAGCAACGAGATGAACTACTGATTGAGAATGCAATGTCCCAAGACCTTCCAAGACCTCATGGAGAATGGAGTAATGATGGAAGAAGTGTTGGTTAAGAGTGGAGAGTTGAAATTGTATAAAGATAACAAGAATAA
Source organism: Chamaecyparis obtusa (assembly GCA_027943335.1). Lineage (NCBI taxonomy): Eukaryota > Viridiplantae > Streptophyta > Pinopsida > Cupressales > Cupressaceae > Chamaecyparis > Chamaecyparis obtusa. The sequence goes on from BSBK01000143.1 coordinate 731,332, forward strand.
CTCTAACAACAATAACTCCAATAATAACAACAATTAGAATAAGAATTGGTCCAATAGCTATAATCGGTATGGATTAAAGAATATCAATAAGGTAGTAGTCAATGATGAGGTTGTGGATTCTAGTAATTTTAAGGTGACTCCATTTTCTCTTACAAGAACACCTAATCAGATGAATAATGCAAACCAGACCTCCAAGGCACCTTTCAACAACAATGATAATAGTGGCAACCACGGAAATAATCAAAGGAGTAAAAAATCTGATAAATTCTTGGTACCAACTCATTAGAGGAACTTCACACCTTTGGGTGAACCCCTCAAAAAAGCATTAAAGACCATCATGGCTAACAACATCATTAATCTACCTAGTATTCAGCCTTACGAGCCACACAACAAGCCTAGCTGGTGGAGTGCAAATAGCCATTGTGAATACCATAGAATTCAAGGGCGCATGAAAAATGATTGCTTGCAGCTAAAGAATGTGGTGCAAGACTTGATTGATAGTGGCATGATCACCATTGATGGACCTCAAAGCAATGAAGACCACACGACTTTCAAACAACCCTTCTATAAACATGACAAAGGGGAATCATCCAATGGAAAGAAAAAAAGCAGCAATAACATCAATTTTGTGCCACCCTATGATAATGTTGTGAATGCTATAGTGGTCAAAGAACAACCCCAAAAAGGGACATCCAATGTTATCACTAGGGGGCAGACTTCAAGGATTACCCTACAAGGGGTTGATCCTAAACCTATTAGCCCTCCACAATCCAACATTGTGATCAAGCAATCTTCCACAATGGTAAAACCATATATCTTGGTAGATTAGCTACAAAGGACTCCAGCACAAATATCCATGTTGGAGATATTAAAGCTATCTCCCAACCATAAGGAAATTTTAGAGAAAGCTCTAGTAGAGATGAATGTTCCTACTAACTTGGAAGAGGGGAAGTTTCAAAACATGGTAGGTCATCTCATTGCACCTCATTGCCTTTCATTTTTAGACTAGGATGACATGTCTATTACCCATCCCCAAAAATCTACCATTGCATATAGAGGTCTTGATTGAAAGACATAGGGTCAAAAGAGCTCTCATAGATGAGGGAGCTGATCTTAACATCTGTATGTTGAGTCTTGTCAAATCCATAGGACTATCTAAGTCCTACATTGATCCTACAAAAATAATCACAATAAAGGCCTATGATGAAGCTAAAAGAGCCTCTAAAGGCATGATCATATTTCCCATTCAAGTGGGACTTGTCGGAAAGGATACAAATTGCCAAGTATTGGACATGAAACTAACTTATAATATTTTATTAGGGAGACCATGGATTCATGAGATGCAAGCAGTTCCATCCATGTACCACCAATGCATCAAATTTTTGTACATGGGTGAGGAAATCACGATTGGGGGGGACTCAAATCTGTTCCAATATTGCAATGCACTTAAACCCCTTCATGAGCTATTTATTCCCCATAATCGAGAAGGAATTATCCAAAGAGCCACCATTGAAGATATCAAAATGGATTATCCCATGTTAACATTAAGTACTCCTTCAAACCCTCCTCAAGCTAGCTCAACGACATCAACTAAAGGAAAGAAAAAGTGAGCTACGAGGGTCCAACTCCAAATGAAGATTCAGATCAAGCACCTAAATCAGAGATAGTACTGTACAAACCCACCAGAGTAGAAAAGGATAAAGCTAAAAAGGAAAACTATGAAAAAATGAATGAGATGATGGATACATTTTAAAAATAATGTAAAATCAATTCCAAAGGAGTAGGGGAATACTCCGTTTCCTTATTTGACTTACCCACATCTCCAAGAACGCATGGGATGTTGGAAATATTCAGGAATTAACCAAGTTACTGAGAGGGGAGGGGTGAATTAGTAACTCCAAATTTTCTCACTAATTTTAACATGTATTTTACTTTTTAACCTTTGCATACAGAAAGCATGAAACTTGAAAGCATTCACAATAATGACACATAGATTTGGTTACCCAGAAACCTTCCAAAAGAAAGTAAAACTGGGGTGGGGATGAAACCCACAAAGCTTTAATACTGCAGAATAAAGTTGGCCGGTTAAGGCTTACAATTTGATCACTTCTGATGATCTACCCTGTTAGGAGCAATAAGGATTGCTAAATCCACCTTGTTAAAGGATTTACAAACATACAGTGAAGTATGCACTCGGTAAAGAGATTTTTACAAAGACTGTTAAGTCTACCTGGTTAAAGGATTTAGTACTGATTCACCTGTTAGAATGAAACAGTAGATCTCTGCTTTGCAACTGGATTGCTGATTGAGATTCTCTGATGTACTGATCACCTTCTGTGATGAATTTGTCTTTGCTGTACCTTATACTTCTGAAGCCTTCTGTAATTCGCTTATTTCTGCCTTTCTTTTTCTTTCACATATATTCTCCTTCATACATTTCATCTTTTTACAACATTGCTTATATACAGGTCTTAAACAATTAATTACAATTACAATTACACAGTCGGCTTGACAAATAAACATAAGTGCTACTAAGTCGGCCCAAATATGGTTACTCGGTTCCTTCAAACTGACTCGGTGACTTTCTGATACTCGGTGTCCAGTGCATTACTCGGCATTGTCATGCACTCGGTAGAAGTGAAGGCACGGTTCATACTGATCACTCGGTAGGTATTGAACTCGGTAAGTACTGGTGACTCGGTAGACAAGATGTTACTCGGTTTACATTGTTCTGATCGGTTTGTACTAACTTGCTCGGTTTCCACTGTCTGCTCGGTTTGCACTGTCTGCTCGGTTTGCACTGTCTGCTCGGTTTGCACTGTCTGCTCGGTTTGCACTGTCTGCTCGGTTTGCACTGTCTGCTCGGTTTGTATCCAGAATGCAAATAAGTGTTGTCACTAGTGGCAATTCTGCTTAATGCCAAGATGGGAAACCATCAAAAGAAGACCTACCTCACAAGTATAACTCTTACTTCATGAGAGAAAGTGACAAAGAAACATTCAACAAGGAGGAAGATGAAGTCCTTCAATGGCTTTATCATGATGAAGATGATACCTCAAGTACTCCAATAGAAAGAATCCAACATATTAACATTCAAATCGATCAATATGGGAAAGGATTTGAGATAATGCAAAAAATGGGATACAAGGGAAGAGGACCCTTAGGCCAAAGAAATAGAGGTTTACTAGAGCCCATTGAACCTTCTTGGAGGGAAAAAGAAGAAAGATTAGGAGTAGGCTACCAATACAAAGGAGAAAGCTCTAGCCCAATGCATGATTCATATCCTCAAGTGAACACATTGGAATCTGATGTAGATAGTGATGACTCCTGGGATTATGAATGGGATACTTTATCTGATGAATCATGTCATGATAAAGAAGTATTCACCATACATACTTATGCTAAGGTTCCAAAGCAACAAGTTCCAAGGCGTGAAGAGCCCATCATACAAGAACTCAATGTAGGACAAGCATCTATTAATCGACCATGGATAGAGGAATTTTGGGACCCCTTAGAGGAAGATGATTTGAATGTTAGGATTAATCCACGGGTTGTATTTCCCATGCTATTTCCCGTAGAAGTCATTAAGGACTCAAGTGAAGAGGACTTTGATCCTTCTTCCATGTACCATCTCGAGGAAGCTCACATTTAGATCTAAACGATACAATGTACGAACCCTCCAATGAAGTCATGTCCATAAACCCAATTGATGACACTTTGTCAAATGAAACCTTATCCTTGATAGACTCTGACCTTATTGATTGGGACTTAAATGAACCAAGTGACTTACTCTATTTCCCAAATGACCAAGCAATGAACCAATACCTTAGTGCGGTTGAGCCCTCTTTCACTAATGAATTCAAACCGAACATGATAGAAGTAGCAGGGCTCCAATCTCTTAATCCAAAGAAAAAAATGAAAAAAAATAAAAATTGAAAAGTTCTAGTGATGAAAACCACTATGTGGCAGCACTAGATCCAAAAAAAAGTAAAGATAAAGGATGTTTCCTATGGTGAAAACCCAACTGTGGCACCAAAGGAAGAGAGATTGGATACCCTACCCGAACATGAGGAAGAAAGGTCACCTATTCTCATAGAGCCGACATAAAAGGTCAACATTGGGATAGAATTGGATCCAAAATTTATACACTTGGCTGCATCACTTACACCTTTAGAAAGAATGAATTCCATCAAGTTCTTCCAAGAACAACAAGTGAACTTTGCATGGTCCTATGACGACATGCCCAGATTGGATCTTGACTTCATTATGCACCATTTTAATGTTAAACTAGGGGTTAAGCCCGTCAAGCAAAAGTTGAGAAAAATGCACCCACATATAGCTCTCTTAGTCAAGGCGAAATTAGAAAAATTGTTGAAAGTGAGATTTATAAGAGCAATAGCCTATGCTGAATGGATATCTAATATCATACCGGTCACCAAGCATGACAAATCCATTCGTGTATGCATAGATTTTTGAGACTTGAATCTTGCATGTCCTAAGGATGACTTCCCACTTCGGAGCATTGATGCAATAGTTGACTTGACAATGGGTCACTCCATGTACTCATTGATGGATGGTTTCAACAGATATAATCAGATAAAAATTGCACCTGAAGACCAAGAGAAGACAACCTTTACATGTCCTTGTGGTACCTTTTGTTGGAACGTCATGCCCTTCAGCCTTAAAAATGCCAGAGCCACATATCAAAGGGCAATGACAACTATCTTCCATGATATGATGCACACATTTATAGAGGATTAGGTGGATGACATATTGGCAAAATCACACAAAAGAGAAGATCATCTACAAATTTTGAAAAATATATTCACCCAGCTGGAACAATTTAAAGTGAGGCTGAAAAATGTCATTCATTCACAAGGTTGCTACACAAAGATACTATTTTCATGTGGGATAAAGAATGTGACCAAGCCTTCACTTTATTGAAGACTTATCTAATAAATTCACCAATCCTAATGCCACCAATCAAGGGAAAATTGTTGATGCTATACATATCTGCTACCGAAAGGTCTCTAGGAGTGCTTTTGGCACAAGAAGATGAACAAGGAAAAGAAAGAGCAATCTACTATTTGAGTAGGACATTGATCAAATACAAACTTAACTATACATTTATGGAAAGGGCTTGTCTAGTAGTTGTCTTTGCATCTCAAAAATTGAGACATTATATGTTGACGCACAAGGTGAAACTAATAGCCAAAATTGATCCTCTAAAGTATTTGCTAAGCAAAACTACCTTAACAAGTAGGATAGCGAAATGGGTCATGATATTAAGTGAGTTCGACATTGAGTATGTGGATAGAAAGTAAATAAAAGGACAAGTGATAGCAGATCACTTAGCTAAAAATCCATTGACTTCTACACAAATCATTCAAGTGGAATTTTTGGATTCTGCAATTGTAAACATAGAAGCAAAGACATGATAGTTGTACTTTGATGACTCATATACACAAGGAGGTTCCAGGGTTGGCATATTATTGATTACCCCTTAAGGGTACACTATTCCCAAGTCCTACAAACTGTTGTTCCCATGCACAAACAATATAGTAGAATATGAGGCTTTAGTCATTGGCATCAAGATGGCTTTAGAATGGAACATCACCAAGCTACAAGTATATGGAGATTCTCAACTAATAATCAATCAAGTCAATGATGAATACAATACCAAAGATAAAAAATTAATGACATACAAGGCTATGATTGATGCTTGGAAAAAGTATTTTTCTTTGATAAAATTTGAGAAAATTCCAAGAGAGAAGAACAGAGTAGCTGATGCAATGGCAACCTTGGCTTCCCTACTTCAAAAACCAGATCAAAATGAGAAATACAAATTCTTGGTGGAAGAGTTAGCACAATGGACATTTGACCTTCTCAAAACCCAAATTGTTGCCCTACTTCATGGACATGACTCACCTTGCTATGGACCTATATATACCTATCGCAAAGACCAAGTGCTACCTTTAGACCAATCTTGAGCCCAAAAATGAAATTTCATACGCCAATCAACCTGTGACATAATCCTTTCCGAAACATTATATCGCAAGGGTCTTGATGGGATGTTACTTAGATGTCTAGAGGAAGAGGATTCTAAGTTAGATTTACGTGAGGTTCACGAGGGCATTTGCGGGTCTCACTCAAGAGGTTTAAATCTAGCCAAGAAAATCCTTCACTTAGGGTATTTATGGAAAACCTTAGAGAAAGATGCTTGTCACTTCATCAAAATATGCAGCAAATGTCAATGTCATGGTGATATGATACATGCACCGGCACAAGAATTGCACCCATTTGTTACACCATGGCCATTCTATCAATGGGGATTTGACTTGATTGGCATCATATATCCACCATCTGCCAATGGGCATAAGTACATCATCACTGCAATGAATTATTTCACTAAGTGGGTAGAAGTGGTTCCTTTGATCACAGCCATGGGTAAACAGATTTCCATGTTCATCTTGAACCACATCATTTGCAGATATGGTATCCCTCATGTCATAATCACAGACAATGGAAATCAATTTAAAAACAAAGATGTGGATGAACTTTGTGACACATTTCATATCACCCATCACTCTTCATCCATTTATTATCCTCAAGGAAATGGACAAGCCGAAGCTACAAATAAGAACATTTTGAAAATCTTGAAGAGATCGATAAATAAGTCAGGAAGAGATTGGCATGTGCAAATTAATCCGGCATTATGGGCCTATAGAACTAGCATTCAGACACCTATGGGAGCCACACCATTTTCATTAGTCTATGGAGCCGAAGTTGTTCTACCATTGGAGGTTGAAATCCCATCTTTACAAGTATCATTGCAAGGGTTGATAACAAATGAAGACTATAGAGTTGCTAGACTTCAACAATTAGAGTTTCTAGAAGAACACCAAACACAAGCCTATGAATACCTGAAAGTATATCAGAATAGAATCTCAAGGAACTACAATAAGCATATCAAACCGAGAGTCTTTCAAGTAGGAGACTTAGTGTTAAGAGAAAACCCAAAGAATCAAGTTGAAAGAGAAAAGAAAAGAAAATGGGAGGCTAATTGGCTTGTTCCATTCATCATTGTGTCTTCATTTGGAACGGGAACCTATAAGTTAGTAGATTGTGAAGGAGATGAATTACAAGAGCCTATCAATAGCATACATCTAAAGAGGTTCTATACATAAGGTAGATGAAAGAGTATAAAGAGTATCAGATGAGGAGCATCATATTTATTGTACATAGTCAAAGAGATCTTTAAAACACCAAAAAAAATAAAATTGAAAAAATAAAAAAATAAAAAAAATTGAAAAAAAAAGAAAAAGTGCCTTGGTGAAAACCTAGCAATAGGCACCTTGGTAGCAAAAAAAGAGAGAAAAAGACCCAAAAGGTGAAAACTTGGCAATCAAGTGTCTTTTTTTCCCTTAAGTCATTTCCTAGTCACATGTGTACATATTGCATTTCCATCATCTCACTTGTAAAACCTTCATTGCATCTGTCATTTGTGCATAGTCATAATAAAGCCTTTCAGTCACATCATGGCATTACCTATGGCCCTAAGTTCCTTGCACGATCAAATTTATCACTTGGGGGCAAAAGAGGATTGGAATTTGGTACCAAATGGATTCAATAGTGCTATATTCAGTCACATCAGAGAGAGACTTATCAGAGCTTTAGAAGAGAGATATTTTCGTGAACCTTTGATGGATATCATTGTTCACATCTAAGTATTTGATCCTACAACTTGATCCTTGAGCCTTCATTGACTTTATTATTCAGGATTAAAAATTGACAAACACTTTAAAGATCAGAATACTTGGAAATACCTTTTGAAAATCATGAAACATTGCAAAACACTTGAAGCTTTCTTTTTGATAATCTTTAGGGAATTGAATTTTATCACATCTTTTAAGCTAATCGATGATGTTTTGACTAGATTGGCGATGGTAGAGACATGATATTTTCTTGCCTTTGAGTGACTATTTTAAGGAAGATTCATCAACCTATGCAAATTCGTCTAACAACATGGTCATCAAAGAACCATCAAGGACTATCCCATAAGATGAAGGATCAACCTTTTCTTTTTTACGCAAACGGATACCTTGGCTATTTAGATCTTCTATATCTTAATACCAAAATCCACTTGCAACATTGAATCCATTGAAACTGGTATTCATACTCCCATAGTTTGGTCATCCAACTAGTGAGGGTTGTACTTGTTTCCAAAGAGGTTACCAAAAAGAAAAAAATAAAGCAGTATTCATATCATCATGATATGGTCAGTGATCATTGTACTTGCTTTCTGGTCCCAAATTGCTCAATGATGAAAATTTATCTCTATGGCATTTCTTTGCTAAAAGCTAGTGACACTTAGTTGCATTGCATTGCATTATCATATTAGATTAATTGCATTATCATGTTAGATTAATTACATTTATTTATGGTCATTTTTCCAAGGACAAGGGGGTACATTAATAATCTTGGTTAGTCAAAACATTAAAGAAATGAAAGAGGGGATCAAATCAAACATTTTTTTCCTTGAAATCAATAAACAAAAAGTGAGGTTATCTATTGCATTCATGCATATCATTAATCATTATTCATTATCCATATATCAGTAAAGCGGAAAAGAAAGGAAAAGATTCATTACTCATCCATCATTTGCATACATATAATTAAGGATAGAACTGCATACATTCAAAAATAAAAAACATAGGGGCATTCATATTCATATCTCCATAAAACACTTTGCATCCATACATTGAAAAATAGAAAAAGAAAACACATATCACAAGTCCATACATCAATGCATCCATCTATTTATATCATAAATGAGATACGTTGCATCCATAGCATAATCACAAGTAAAATGCATCATGAACATCATATAGCTACATATAAAGATAATCTCATAACAAACTCATCAAGAGAATCAAGGAAGTATATCATCATATAAAGTGTTCATCAACATCAAATGATCCAGTACATCAGTATATCAAGATACAATATCATGAAACATGATACAAGAGACATCAAAAAATGATCAAATCTGTCATCAAATAATCAAGAGCCCATAATAGCACCTGATCCATCCCTAACACCTGATCCATCTGGACCTCTACCATCCTATCCATCCTATGAAGGAGGAGCCTGAGAAGTGCTTGCTACGCTAGGTCTCTGAATCACATGAGTCATAAACTACTGCATCAAAAGAGCTACCTAATCCAGTCTGCCCACAATAGTAGATATATCTGTCCTTAATGATTGAACATCACGTGCTACACTATCATTACTAGGGACAACCTGTGAACTCTAGCCCATATCCTGTGAACACTGGCCAATATCCTATGACTACTGAACCTGTGGAAGCACCTGCTGTGCTGAAAACTAATCTTAATGTACCTGATCCTGATCCTGCTGCACTAAGGCAACTCTCTGTAACTGAACCAATGGATCCATAGCACCAGGAATCTATCTAGCAGCCTCTACATGAACCTATCTCTATTGTCTCTGATGTCTTTGACATCTCCTCCTACCACCATCTCCACCATCACCATCATCATCTCCATCATCATCATCACCCTCAGATCTCTCATCACGACCTGGGATAGGCTCTGCGGGATCTATATATCGAGAAAATCTATTCCGAGCCCACCAATCTCAAAACTCATGAGACACACCAGCATCAGCAATACCCCCAAGCATATCCCATATGTAGTAAGCTAATTGAACAATCTGATTACAAGAAAACTAATAATCAATCTGAGGACCCCACATGGATCTCTTTGCCTAGACTCTAGCATATAGTGTTGTACCCTGAGGCATATCCTGTACTCTTTCGTATTGACAAGAAACTTGACCAAAGCAGAAATGCTTAGTAATAGTAGTAGCCTTGTCGATCATCCATTGAGGTGTAAACATATAGGGGATCTCATCATCATCCTCCCTCTAGTGCTCACATCCTATGTATGGCTGCCACTGAACCCGATCAAGATCATCAATCTATCGGTGCCAAAACTCAGAGTTGCCTAGATGATGCTGGACAACCATACCGCTATATAGAAAAGCATAAGGAAAACCACACAGTCGAATCCTATCTGAAATAGGCCTAGTAATGGGAAGATGCTCCCATACCCACAACTGCAAAATCATTGCACCTACCGATAAGTAAGCACTCTCTCTATAAACAACCTTGTGTAAATCATAGTAAAGTTGTGCCAATACACATGAGCCCCAATCAAAGCACTGAGGTTGTGCAAGAAGATCCTTGAGTATCCTACCCCATCCAACTAAGAAACCATGACCTTGATGGTTGGGAAGCAATAAACTACCGATCACAACACCAAGTATCGCTGGCAATGTAGGGAAAGAAACAAACTGAACCTAAGTAATAGTATCATGATCAATAGTGTTGTCTCCAAACACTCATCTACAGACTGTGCTATCATAGATGAAATCATAATATACCATCTCACCACGGCAAGGAATACGTAACAATCTATATACATCCTTCGGAGTAATAGTCATCTCTTCGAATGGAAGGTGGAAGGTGTTGTGGTCAGAATGCCATCGCTCTACCACTGTGGTAAGTAAACCATGGTTCAACTGAAACTGCGGGATGTCAAGGAGGAAACTAAGACCACACAACTCAATAAATTGATACTCTGTAGGAGTCAGAGCCTGACCTAAATCAATCACCCAAGAAGCAATAGTCCGTATATATAACCTATAGAAATGTGCCTATTTTGCAAATCAAAGGAATCATATCAGTAGACCATATCAATGAGTTATCCTAAGTCAATCACAATCAATCTATCAAGAAGCAAAGTAATCAAATCCAGTACCATTTGTTCATGTCTCTGTATCCTGAGAATGAAGAAACAAGTCCTACTTATCAGTATCCTAACTATCAAATTTATCCCACCAGATTAACGTAATCAAACATTCATTGGTACTGCTATCCTGATATCATTAATCAATTGTTTTGCTAAACTACAATAGACCTAAACTATCTTGGAATTCAAACGATCAGTCGATGACATCCAATTTTTAATCAAAAAATCAAGTCAAAAATTTGAAATTTTTTCAAAAACTACAGGCGTCATTTGCCCATTACCAGGCATCATTTTACCTTACACGGTGCACAAAATCTATAACACCGTACTTTATTGTTACTACTCATCATTTCATGATTTACACATCACTTCATCACGTCAAGCGGAAGTTAACAGAGCCTAGGCATCATTTGAAAACTAGGGTTTCCTATGCGGAAAACTATATGGAAATTGGTTGAAAAATTCTACTACTACGCAAAAAAATATTTGTAGCAGGCAAGAGTTTAATATTGATTAAGCGACACTTTACTATGCAGAGGCGTGAGTAAAAAGCATGGATGCGACACTTTAAATGACTACGCGGCATTTCACTATTCGTAGGTGTGATTTTGCAAAATAAAAAATGCAAGAACATGAAAAAAGTGCAATAAATGCTATAAATGAGTAATAAATGCAAAAAGGAAGTTAGCAATAACTCACATGAGCTCCATAGTCAGGTTGTCTCTAATACTGATGAATCCTCTCAAACCGATGCTCTTTGATAGGCACAACCATCGCGAAAATCCAAGCAGGACCAGAGCAAAATCTCAGAAGTCAAAAGTGAAAATGAATAGTAAATCAAGGTTTTTCAACCTATTTAAGCTAATTTTGACCTAATTTAGAGGTGCAATTTTGACTTTGACCTATATTAACCTATTAATCGAATCGGGGAAAACTTTAAATCATGACATATCATCAATGTTTTTCAAAAATGAAAACATATTGGATCCCAATAAATCAATTTCATCAATTTTTTTCAAATCAAGCAATCAATATATTTTATTTCTGAGGGGGCATCAGAGTATCAAAGTGGCATCAAAACATCAATGGAATATGGAGAATCAAAATTTTTGGAATCATTATCAGTGGCATATCAGATTAGAAGCATATCGTATTAGAAGTATATCATATCAGGCAGCATATCAATCTCATATCAGTGGTAAATCAGAAAATTAGTAAATTAGGACCTAAAAGTGATCACGACTAAAAGAATCTTTCAATCAATGTTCTTTGTACATCAATTCAAAGAGGGGCATTTGTAGACACTAAAAAATGCACAAGTGCTTTAAAATCAATAAAATGGCTCAAAATCATCAAAATGCATTAAATCTCATAAAAAATGATCAAATCAATAAAAATGGACATTATTAAATCAAATTGGACAAAATCAATTAAATCAAAGAAAAATCAAATGATGACATTAAATAATTAAATCAAATCTTAAAGGGGTGAAAAGCACTATATAATTGATTTTAAACAATTAATTGTATAGTTGTTTAATCAAAAATCAAAATGAACCTATTCCCTTACATGGATAAATTTAATTAATCCTAATATCTTTCAACAAAGTTGAGCAACTAATGAGAATTGAGGACAAAAAGACACAAATCACTCAAAAAGGATGAATCTCAATCACTCATTTTAAAGTTTCAATCTCAACCACTCAATTTTGTCCTTTTGTCCAAAGCTTTGAGACAAACATTTAAATTGTCCCCCCATTTATGAATATTGCAAAGTTTTTGACTCAACCAAAGGTAGATCATGGTTAATTCACTCTACCCCCTACCCTTGAGAATTTACTATAAGTATGAGGCATTTTGAGAGCAATATTCATCTTAGAAATTCATTTGCAAAGCATCCTTATTATAGTCATTTTCATAGCAATCAAGAGCGTTTGAGAGAATTTGAATTATCTTTGCATCAATTTGAGAGTTAGTGATCTAGAATAAGCATTTGTAGTATCATATTTATCATTTTAGAAGTGTCACTAGTGGAGATTAAGCTGAGAGCTCTACTTACCACATCTAATTAGAGAGCCATGAGATGTCATGGATTCTTATGCAATTCTTAGTTTAAATTTTCATTGTATTTGCTAAGATTGTTAGATATTAATCCTAATTTCATGAAGGTGCAAAGCATTCACACACAACTCCTTGGTGTATTCCATTTAAGAATAATCATTTTTCTATAGCTATGATAAATATCCCTTTTTGTTGAGAAAATTAGAGTTGACAAAATAGTTGTTTAGCGACTGTATCTGCCATTAGAGCCATTTCATATGCACATGTGATGAACATGCAGATTTGCGTAAGCACTACTGGGATCTTAGCCTGCAACACGTACTATTGTGAAAAATCATCACAAGTCTATTTGTTCCAGGGTCTAGCTCCCAGTAATGCTTGGTTGACAAATCTGCATGTTTGTCACTTGTGCATATACCTTCTCTGATCGACTCTTATATGCACATGTACTATTATGAACATGCATATTTTTCTAAGAACTACTGGGAGCTTACCCATCAACACATGTACTATTGTGAAAATCATATCACAAGTCCATTTGTTGCTGGGTCAAGCTCCTAGTAATGCTTGGTCAAATCTGCATGTTTGTCAAATCTAAATAGAATACTTTGTGCCTGACATACTTAAATGGAATTAATTGTTGCTGATACATGTATATATTTTGTTTGATTGTCACCCTTTCTGCAAACAAGCAATTAACTACACACATCGTCACCCCTTCTATTGACGATCTTGCATTCCATATATAAGGTAAAGGTAATTTGTTCATGTTTACGATCTTGCATATTGTTCATGTTGTCTTCTACATTATTTGTAGCATATGTATAATGTAATTTTTAGCTAACTTAAGATAAATGATTAACATATGTAAGAAATTTAAACCCTTTGACGAGGATCCTGCACAGTGACATGGATCAACAAGTATAAGTCAATAAATAGACATAATTTTCTTATATTCTTCTTGTTTATCACTAAGCACGTACGTTATAAATAGACATATTATATAATCATATAATGTGTCGAATAATCGACGCAGAAAGTTTGACATGTTATATTCTTCTTGTTTATCCTTTTATATGATTCTTGTTTTTGTGTCTTTCCTTCACTTTCAAGTTACATTTTATATCTCCCACGTCATAGAGAGAAAGAACAACCATATGGGTCACGACTCTATTCAAGACTTGATTATTCTATATATATTATTTAATTATTATCAAAATTCTATTTGAAGCGAGGACATGACAATATCTCATTTGATGGATTGCAAGACCCACCAAATAGGTACTTGTCAGATCTATCTTCCTCAAATGAAGGAAATATGAGAATGGTAGATGAAAGTTTGACATGTAGTACGACTAAAATAGGGAGATCAACTAGAGGTCAAAAAATTAGAAAAAATTCAATAAACACATGCAATTTTTCCTTGCTAAAGGGGGGTCATGTTCTTATGGTGATGAGACCAAAGGTGACATCAAGGTGCCCTTTCGGTACACACATCTTGAGAAAGAATGGGTATCCAATGAGCTACCTCCAATTAACATTGATTTTTGTGTTAACGAGAGGATATATCGCATAGCTCCATCCTCATTACATGGTTTGGGCCTATTTTCCATGGATGGGATAAAGGTATGTTACAACAAAGTTGTTGAATTGATGGAGTATGTTGGACCTTGTTACAATTACAATGATTGGATGCGGATTGTTCAATATAAAAAAATTATGCATAGGTATACACTATCAACAAATTATATACAATGGAAAGAAAATGATCAAAGTAAAAGATTTTCTTTGTACATTGATGGGAGACCAAAAGCAACAGGGAATATTAAGGGTTTTATAAATAGTACGTGACCTTCCTCAACTAATAAGCAACCCAATTGCATATTTAAGGTGCATGAGGGGAATCGTGTTTGTGTATGTGTGATAAAATCAATAAGTGCAGGGGAAGAATTGCTAATTGATTACAATTTAAATCACATAGATACAAACAAAGTTACTATCATGAGGGTGGTAAGTACTATATACCTGATCTATAGACACAACACTTCCGTAAAATATTAGAGGTTAGCAAAAATTGAAATCGTGCAATGAATTGAAAGCTAAACTAACTAGGCGATTTACTGTCTTCTAATAGGTGCGAGTATGATGTTCTCAGATTGTTATCGAGATCAGTGACCTTGACGACACCTAAATGAAGGATTTTAATGTAAAAGATGGATATGGAATGTATGCAATTAATCTATTTTTTTTGGATTTTCTATGCAAGTATGATGAAAAAATGATATGAAACTATTCTATATGAAAACTTGATATGATATGCTAATCTAGGAATGAAATTCTAATATGATATGCTAAAATATGAATGATCTCACAAAGTTGTTTGATTTGCAAAAGAAGCTTTGATTCTTCAGACACCAATTCGCCAGCATAAGTTTGCACAATTATGAGATGATTTGTGGTGAGCCAAAGCCTTAATTTATAGAAATCCAGGGCTTTGGAGGTACATGGGGAAAAAAACCATAAATCACTCAAATAACTTAGGTTGATTTTTGAGTTATTTTTAAATAAAGGATATTTAACTCACAAAAACATGCAAAAGCAGAGTTTAACTCAAAATAGAGTTTAGCTTTAATTGATAATTGATAGTTGTCTGCTTTTCTTGAATGTGCATGATTTAATATGAATTAATTAATAATAAAGTGATTTATTTCCAACTTAACTGATTTTGAAAAATAAAACAATTGATTTATGGGTTAATCAATTATTTTTCAAACTTTTATTCCAAAAACAATATTAAAAATTGACAACTTGCTTTAATTAATTAAATAAGAATTTAATCAATTATTCATAGAATTTTGGATTTATTGTCAAAATTAAATAATACAATTTAGGATTAAATATAATTAACTCTAATTAAACAATTAAGTGGCAGAATTAAATCTAATTAATTAAATATTGAGAATATTCAATTAATCAAACTTTAGGATAAATAGGATTTATCACCAAATAATTATTAAATTAAAGATAATTAGGATGATTAGGAATATTACTAGGAATATTCTCCGATGCAGAATTTGAGATAATCAAGTAGGATTCGATGATGTGCAAATGTGCCTTAGGTTAGGACTTCGATGTCGATTTCATTCAATATGTTGATATAGGAGGTTAATGAACCTATAGCCCATTTTTGGGGTATTACATTTTGCCCCTCTTTGAATTACAGTGCGAAGCGCAGTGGTTCAAAGACAGTCCGTGTTTGATGAAGATATGAAACTGATGTTTGAAATTGAAATTGATATGAGATCGAAACTGATTGAAATTGATATGAAGATATTAGGTCTTGAATGACCAAAGATAATGTTCATTGTAATAGCAAATGAACCGATGATTGTGAAAAAGTGTCAAAACGCCTGATTCTAAACCTTATGATTGCGAAGAAGTGAGTGACTGATTCCAGACCCGATTGTCGATAAGAATCACATTGGTATCACATCTGAACCCTTCAGTTTCTGGAGAACCAAGGAAATAACACAATTGAACTGATAGTTGCAAAAACTAATATAATTTACAAGATTAAGAGAATACCAGATTGATATGGATCTCGATGAATCTGATATGCCCCGAGTGATGATTGATTTGCCCTGAGCGATAGGGTCTTTTGATGAATCAACAACTAGACATGGTTGTTGTCTTGATTACTGAGGAAAGATATGATTTCAAAATTTAGATTATAGACTTTGAATGATGTGTAATACCATGCCCTCTTCGGGATAAAAATTGAAATCTGACAAGAAAAGTCAGCGTTGAATAGTTTAGAAGCATGTTAATTGATTTAATAAGTGGTTAAACACGTTCGAAAATGCATTCTGCATCGTTTGGAGGCCCAGAAGACCAAGTTTGACTAGGTTTGACCATGAGTTGACCATGGTTGAAATTTTGATAGTTTGATGAAAGATAATCAGTTAAGTTGAAAAATGGATTTCTACTATGATTGAAGGTTGATTATGCAAGTAGTTAATAATATGAATGATCTTAGATTTCGATTTTGATCCCGAAAAAGGATTCTACTTGCTGTTTCATTGGAAGAACCTTCGTGTGAGATTCAGCTCTTGTTAGATTTGAAGATGTGATTTGAAGAATTGTTTAAGCATTGAAGTGTTTCCAAACATTTGTGAGATCATGTAGACATGCAAAATGCAAAGAGACATGCAGTATGAAATGCAACCTAAGACCTAGGACCTAGTCACTGATCATGTGTCGATTTGTTATCATCATTGAACTTTTAGGTAACCGGATAAATCAATACAATGCCCACTAGCTATGAAACCATAGACATATGAATATCGATTTGTATGTGCAAGAATCAATACAAAACCCACTGGTCAACAACCATGGATATATGAATATTGATTTTATTTTTGAAATGTCGGATTAGATATAAGCACCAAGGCACAAGCACCAGGATGACTTGAATATCATGTCCATTTTGATATAGCAATTTGTATAAGCATCAAAACATAGACGTCATGATGACCAGAATACACCTTGCGGTGCAAACACATCAAATAGTCAAGAGATCATTCTAAATCCAATGTGAATTACTCGTAGTGACCCTTTATCATTCACATCCTTAGGTAAGATAGCGTTTCACAATAGGAGAAAGAACTCACTCAAAAAGACAATAGTTAGACCAAACTCCCTTGAATTTTCCAGGTATCAATGGTCGAGGTATGCATAGCCATCCAATTCAAGATAAAGGCTCTTACTGTCAGACACCATTTCAATCCAGAATTTCCAAAGTTGTTAGATTTTCACATACAAGAAGAAGACAAAGAAAAGATTATGCCCCCAGTCATCACTCTCTAAATCCTGTAAAGGACATCATCAAAGAGCTCGAAAGGACACAATATGAAAAAATCTCAATGCGAATCAGTAAGCATACAAGGAGATAAAAATATGTAAAAGCATAGATTGTTTTCAGTTTAAGGTTTGATGTTTGCATTGTTGTAGATGCAAAATCCTTTTTGGAGGCAAGACTGACTGACTGACTCACATGAAGCTTCAAAGGACACTGACTAGATATGATACATCTAAGATATACCAGAGACCATAGGATTTGACATTGATTGCCCCCAAGTGTTAAGCATTGATAGGATACAGACGCTGGAGCTAATTGGTCTATAGACTGACTTATTGAAAACTGGAAATGCAGAAACAAACCGGGAGATATGTACAAACTAAAGCAAGACTAAAAGATGGGAAAGACCAAGATTGCACTGATAGATGGAGCATTTTGAAACAAGTGGCGCCCATTTGCTAGGTTTTCACCATCTTGGCAGAGATTCTATTTTTGCTACCAAGGTGCCTGTTTCTAGGTTTTCACCAAGGCACTTTTTTTTTTCAATTTTTTTGACTTTTTTGATATTTTTTTAACTTTTTTTGAATTTTTGATATTTTTTATTTTTTTGTGAATCATCAAGGTGCCTATTGCTAGGTTTTCACCAAGATGTTCATTTTTCAGGACTTTTTAAGATTTTAAAGATTTTTTCAGGACATTTTACCATACACTGAATGCCTTAGGCATAGAATCTCTTCAAATGGAGAACGTTGATTGGTTCTTGGAGCTGTTCTCCTTCAATCATTGAGAGTTGATAGGCACCAGAGCCAAAAGTAGTAGTGATTACAAATGGACCCAACCAATTGAGTTCAAACTTCCCCTTGCGTTCTCGATGTGATTGATTTTTAGGATTTTCTCTCAAAACTAGATCACCAACCTGAAATTCTCTGTGTCTGACTTTCTTGTTGTAGCCTCTAGACATTCTCTTCTAATACACTCTGAGATGATCATATGGTACTTGTCTGTGCTCACCTAGTAATTCAAGTTCTTCCAACCTAGACACTTTGTAGTCATCATTAGTTACTAGACCATGCATTCTGATTCTTAGTGATGGGATTTCAACCTCAATAGGCTATACCGCTTCAGACCCATAAACTAAAGTGAAAGCTGTAGCCCTAGTAGGTGTTCTGATACTTGTTCTGTAGGCCCAGAGAGCTGGATTGATCATGAGATGCCAATCTCTTCCTATCTTATTAATTATTTGATGCAAGATTTTCAATAGATTCTTATTAGATGCCTTTGCTTGTCCATTCCCTTGAGGATAGTAGATAGAAGACCAATGTTGTGTGATCTTGAATTTGGCACATAGATCATCTAGGTCTTTGTTCTTGAATTGGCGACCATTATCTGTGATTATGGAATGAGGTATCCCATATCTACATATGATATAGTTCAATATGAACATAGATATTTGCTTTCCAGTATCTTGTGTCAAAGGGACTGCTTCTACCCATTTTGTAAAATAATCTGTAGCTGTGATTATATGGGTATGTCCATTAGAAGAATGAGGATGTATAGCTCCTATAAGATCAAAGGCCCATTGGTGAAAAGGCCATCATGTAGTAAAGGGAATTATATCTCTCCCTGGAACATGAATTAAGTTGCCATGCACTTGACACTTTTGACAATTCTTAGCAAACTTGATAGACTCTTTCTCCATTTTAGGCCAATAGTACCTAGCCCTAATAAGTTTTTGAGCTAGTGTTAAACCATTTGAGTGTGACCCAAAAATACCATCACGGACTTCCTCTAATGCACGTTGAGACTCTTCCCATTCTAAACATGTAAGTAGCGTACCATCGAGACCTTGTTTGTACAGATCGTGACCAATGATGACATAGCAGGAGGCATTACAGATAAGGTATCTCTTCTCATGGTGGTTGAGGGTATTGGGAATGAATTGGTCTTGAAGATAGGAAAAGAGGTTTTTGTATCTGGATGAATCATGACCAATAATAGTGTAGATCATGTGGGTTTCGAGGGAATCATATGCAGGATAAGATAGTCCTTCCACCAAGAACTCGTAGTGTAGCTTATGTTCAGGCTACTGTAATAAAGTAGATAGTGTTGCCATTGCATCGACAACTTTATTCTCCATTCTAGGTATCTGCTCAAATGTGATAGATATGAAGTATTTCTTTAGATCATCTACCATTCTCTTGTAAGGAATGAGCTTTTCATCTTTAGTTTGGTACACATCATTGACTTGATGAATAACAAGTTGAGAGTCTCCATGAATGTGTAGCTCTGTTACTCTCCATTCAATTGCTATTTTCATACCATTCAAAAGGGCTTCATATTCTACAATATTGTTTGTGCAAGGAAACTTTAATCTAAATGCTTTTGGGATTGAGTATCCTTGAGAAGTTATGAACAATATGCCTACTCTAGATCCATTCTATGTATAGGAGCCATCAAAGAATAACTGCCATTCTCTAGAAGAAAGAGTCGTGATAGAGGAATTTGGAAATTCCATTTGCATTGGTGTATTATCAACAATAGGTGCATCTGCTAATTGATCAGCAATAACCTATCCTTTTATAGCTTTTCTTTCCACGTATTCAATGTCAAATTCACTTAAGAGCATAACCCATTTAGCTAATCTACCTGTGAGGGAAGCTTTGCTTAGTAGGTACTTGAGGGGATCAATTTTAGCTACCAATTGGGTGGTATGAGCTAACATGTAGTGTCTCAGTTTCTGTGATGCAAAGATCATAGCTAGACAAGCTTTCTCAATCATTGAATAGTTCTTCTCATATGCAACCAATGTCCTACTGATATATTATATAGCTCTTTCTTTTTATTCTCATCATGCTGTGCTAGCAATGCCCCTAGTGATGTATCTATAGCGGAGACATATAAGATCAATGGCTTCCCATGAATATGAGGCATCAAGATAGGTGGATATGATAGATACTTCTTGATATGGTTAAAGTTGTTCTCAAATTATTCATTCCATGCAAAGGTCACACCTTTATGTAGTGTTTTTGTAAAAGGTTGTGATATATCAGCAAGCTGTGATATGAATCTTCTGATAGATTGAACTCTTCCTTGCAACATCCTCATTTGACTGATATTCTTGGGAGGTTGCATCTCTATTATAGCCTTGACTTTAGCTAGATCAACTTCAATGCCCTTCTTTGAAACTATGTATCCTACGAGCTTTCCATAAGTGACACCAAAAGCACACTTCTTAGGATTTAGTCAAAGACTAAACTTTTCCATTCTGTCTAGGATCATGCTCAAGTCCTTTAGATGTTTAGTTCAATCATAGATTTTGCTAAAGTATCATCAACATAATCTTCCATAGTTTGATGCATCATGTCATGGAAAATAGATGTCATTGCTCTTTGATATGTAGCACCAGCATTTTTAAGCCCAAATGGTATGACATTCCAACAGAAGGTACCGCGTGCACATGTGAAAGCAGTTTTCTCTTGATCCTCTAGAGCAATTTTTATTTGGTTATATCTAGAGAAACCATCCATTAAGGAGTACATCTCAAAACCCACAGTCATGTCCACTATCATATCAATGTTAGGTAGTGGAAAATCATCCTTAGGGCACGCTCTATTCACATCTCTAAAGTCTATGCACACTCTGATTGAACCATATGGTTTAGAAATAGGTACAATATTGGAGATCCACTTTTCATGGTCAATAACTCAGATGAATCCAGTTTTTAGGAGCTTCTCTAATTCAGCTTTTACAAGGAGTGCAACGTGAGGATGCATCTTTCTCAACTTTTGCTTAATAGGTTTGACATTTGGAGCTATGGATAAATGATGCATTATAAGATTAGGATCCAATCCTGGCATATCTGAATATTTCCATGCAAATTTGATCTTTTTCTCTATGAGAAATGTTGTAAATTTTTTCTTCTCTTCTTCTGATAAAGATTGTGCTACATGAATCAACTGTGGTTCTTCTGTTGTTCCCAAATTGATAGATTGAGTGGGCTCAATTAGAATTGGAGATCTGTCCTGTAAATGACTCGGAAGGACATCAAATATCTCATCCTTAGGAACCTTAGAGAGGTTTCCACCTTCGGATACATCTTTTATTTTTACTTTTGTAGGTTTTGAGACTGCCACAAAGTGGTTTTCATCCTCAAAACTCTTTTTCTTTTTCTTTTTATTCTTATTTTTCTGACTAAGATATTTGATGTCCGACTCTATCATGCTAATGCTCGGTTCACTGATGGAAGTACTCATAGGCTCAACTGCATTGAGGTAGCAAGCAAGGGCATAGTCATTGGAAAAGGTGTAAACACCATGGCTCAAATTTGTGGAGGTTTGATTAATAAGTTTTGGATATTGGATAGTCAAAGTGGGGAAAGATTGGGAGATAGTGTTTACGGATATGGATCTATCATCATTGGTTCTAACCCGATGCTCAAGTTCAAAGGTGATATTACAACTTAAGACATTCAATTTGTGAATAGGCTCAATGTCATCATGGGAGTCCAATTCAGCCATAGGTGGATCAGACTCAATAGGTTCATCATTTTTCTCTAGACTTACACTGGGTTCAGGTGCATATTGGTGAATAACATCAACATGTTTCTCTATAATAAGCTCATCTTCATCTAGTTCTGGAATGGCTCCCTAATCATAGTCATTTGATTTAGCTTCTGATTCAGGATCTCTAGGAAATATTAGAACATGAGTAAAGTCAGGGTGAATACCCCAAGAAGGATTACCCTCAGATTCTAATTTGAATTCATACTCATGGGAATCTATCTCAGAATCACTACCACCTCCCTCTTCTTGATTGTTTTTGAGATTAGTTGGTTCTTGTGTTGCAACTATCTCTTGGTTGATAGTAGGTTCTTGTGTTTCTACTACATTAATTCTTTTGATTGGATCATCTTTATCATCAAGAAGGTCTTTGATCTGTTTAGGCAATTTTTCATACGGGATGAGTTCTAAGCTGTCTGAATCACTATCCGATAGTTCTATTTCTTCTTTCTTAAGAAGAGGTTCTCCTGGTGTGATCTGCTCTATGACATGAGAACAATTACCTTTGAGGTGGAAGGGTTTCTTTTTAAAGCCTAAGCCAACTTTGTCTTTATTTTCTCTACCAGTATGTGGGAGAGGTGCCACAAGACCTTTTCCTATGAATCCTAGAGGTCCTTGACCTGGATATCCCATCTTAGCTATCAATTTATTTCCTGGATGGTATGACTTAGAAGGGATCTATGGTGCTGTAGAGTCGCTAGTTTGAACATCGTGGGATTCAGGTTCATCTTTGTATAGCCGTGATAACACAGCTTCATCCTCTTCAAACTCTTGCTTGGATACTTGTTCTACCACAAAATTCTTTTTATATGCTTCAAGAGGTTCCTTAGGTTCGAGCTTGGACTATTTCAAAGATTGTCCATAAGACTTAGGTGAGATAGGGAGAGATGTCAAAGATAAGACTGGCTCCATAGTATATTCTCCCATACTATTTTCTTTGATATTGACCTCTTTAGCAATGTCTTCCATTTTGGATGTTAACATTTAGTTGTTTAGTAGAAGATTCTCTGTTATTGGGAACAAACTTATCAGCACTTTCCTTCAATGTATTGCAAGTTATATTCAGATCTGCGAGGATAGTAACCTCTACTCCATAAGGAAACTTCAAACATTGATGGTATGTAGAAGGAATAGCTTGCATTTCACGTATCCATGGTCTCCCTAGAAGAATGTTGTAAGCCAAAGGTAGATCAAGCACTTGACAGATGGTATCTTTGATAACTGGACCTGCTTTGATAGGTAAGACAATGGTGCCTTTAGAAGATCTTTCTTGTTCATCATAGGCTTTGATAGTTATTTTCTTTCTAGGATCAATAGCCAATTCTAAAAATCCCAATTGTGTGATCAAGCTGTAAGAACAAATGTTTAGGCCAGTGCCTCCATCTATCAACACACGTTTGACTCTACAATTCTAGATCAAGACCTCTATATGCAAAGGCTAATTATGTGGATGACTCAAGGAGTTGTCATCTTCCTCTAAAAAGGAGATATATTGTGGAAATGTAAGATGTCCAACCATAGTCTGGAACCTGTCTAAATCAAGGTCATCAGGAACATTGGAACCGAGCAAAGCTTTGTCTAGGATAGCTCTATGAGATGGAGATATTCGAAGCAACTCAAACATAGAGATTTTGGCATTAGTGTGCTAGAGTTGTTGGACAATGCTATAAGATGTAGGCCTTGTATCCTTTGGATTGGAAGATTTGGAAGAAGACTTTTGTTTGGAAGCAGATGAAAGATTGAAGGGTATCTTAGGGACATTAGATGAATTTGGGAGTTGTCCTTTCAGATGTGCCTGAGCTTGTGATCAAGTAACTA
This sequence comes from Chamaecyparis obtusa, assembly GCA_027943335.1. Classification (NCBI taxonomy): domain Eukaryota; kingdom Viridiplantae; phylum Streptophyta; class Pinopsida; order Cupressales; family Cupressaceae; genus Chamaecyparis; species Chamaecyparis obtusa. The sequence goes on from BSBK01000143.1 coordinate 755,462, forward strand.
CATTAGCTAAGGAATGATCTCTTTCTCTTCGTACAATTGTGATGACATTGAAACTTTTAGAGAGACATGGTTCAACCATATTAATGACAACATTATTTCCAGGGTAGGCATAATTGACTTTTGCCCCCATATTAGGCTGAGAAGTTGAAACTTCCTGACCTTGTTGTAGAAATGGTTCTATGAATGTTGTATGATCATTATTGCACTTAGGATTGTAAACTGTGATATCTCCACTATCGATCAGATCTTGAATGGTGTGTTTCAATCGTAAGCAGTTATTAGTTTTGTGACCTTTACCTCGATGGAAATCACATAATTCATTTTCTCTCCACCATTTTGGCTTAGGCTCAAAATCAGGTGGTCAGATTGCTAGCAAAGAGATGACGTTATCAGCCAGTAGAGTTTTCATAGCTGATTCTAAAGATTCTCCAAGAGGAGTGAACTTTCACTGTTTATCCCAAGATTTGTATTTTGGCTTCTTTTGAAATGGTTTAGATGACTTTTGTTCTAAAGCTTTAATGGCTTGGGAACCAAGAGTTAGGTTGTAGGTTGGTGCCTTTGATGGGGCACGGATAGTGTCAACAACTCCATCTATAATGCTACCTTTGTTCTTGTTCCAATTTTTGTTCTTATCTTTAGAACTAGATCCAGATTCGTACTTGTCTTTTTGAAGTGTGATTTCTCCTTTTTTCACAAGCACTTTTTTGATTTTGATAGCATTGTCCACCATCTTGTCAAAAGATGTATGATCTTGCATTTGTAGAGGATAATTGATTTCTGGAACAAGGTTATTGATGAAGATTTCCAATTTTTCTATTTCTGGAATAGGTCTAGCATATAGAGAGAACTTCTTCCTCCATCTCTTGAGAAATGTTAGGAATGGTTCTCCTGGATATTGCTTGAGATTATAGATATCAATCATGGTGACTGGATGTTGAATATTGTAGGAGTATTGCTGATAAAACAATTTGATCAACTCCTCAAAAGTTTTGATAGTGGAAGGTAATCGAGAGAACCATTGAATGGCCGCTCCTCCCAGAGATCGAGGGAAGAGATGCATCAGATAGGTTGGTTCGTGCATGAACTCCATTGATTGTGTACAGAATTCTCTAACATGATCTTGAGGATCTGAGTGTCCATCATACTTATCATACTTTGGCATCTCCACTCTTTTTGGAAATGGTGGCATGTACAAGTCTTTGTCAAATGGAAAAGGACATAGAGCCTCCATGGAGAACTCTTTGGCTTCCTTCTCTTTTTCGAGTTGATTCAGTTTGACTTGTAAAGCATGTATTTGTTTCGTCATAGCTGTGAGTGGAGTTTCTTCCTCATGTGTGATGATAGCTTCAACATTAAATTTAGGAGGAAGCTTAGCTCCTTGATGAGCTAATTGTAAAAAGTATGCCTCTCTATCTTCTTTCAAGAAATGCTTCATCATTCGTTTGAAGTTATCGTTGTTTTGATATTGAGCAATTTCTTCAGGTGTGGGTTCCTGATCTGCACCATGTTCAGATTGAGTTCTTTGAGAGGCAAAGTTTGTCCCTGCTTGAGACATGGTGGGAGTTTGTGGACTCCCTGGAATAGATTGATGTGGGGTTTGTTGGGTACCTCCGTGAGTTGATGGAGGAATGTAACCAGTTTTTAATCGAAGGTTGTCAGCACTGTCCTCTTCGTAAAGACCAAAATCATGGAGTTGCTCAAAAGTTGGACCTATGTGAGTCAAAGGTAAAGTATGAGATATTTCCCTAGATTTCTTGTGACAGGAAGCTCTAGTTTCCACCATTAAGCTTGGGTGAGGCAAAAGAATAAGATGAAGACAACTAAAAAATGAATTGAATCAAGATGATCAGATGACGTAACCTTGTCAAGGTTTGATTGATTGAAGGATAGATATGACTTAGATGAGGGATAACATGCCCTGGATGTATGGGTAGGTTCCCAAAAGATAACGGACAAGATATCACAACACTTAGTCATTTTGATGATTGATTGAAGATTGATAGTTATGACAAGGTTTTGATAGAAGATGATAAAGACTCAAATTGATTAAATAGAAGGCTGGATCAGATTCAAAAGACCACTTTAGGATAATGATTGGATTCTGAGTAGTTGCTGCTCTGTTCTTGACATAGTGATTTGTTCGACAGATTCTGGAAATAGGCTGAAAAAGCTAAGTATCTAGCACGACAATTGCAAAACTCGCACGATAGTTGCTAGTAGGATTTGAGTTTTAAATTTGACTAGTAGAAAGACTCGTATGACATTGGGTTCTTTACCATACAACAGATGGGTAGTAATGAAATGAAACTTGATAGAAACTCGTATGACTTTTTAACCTCCTGAGATGACTTTTGACTCTAGAAAAGAATTTTACTTCAGATTTTGCAAATTTTGAGTTTTCAGATTTAGATTGTTTGCAAATTTTAATGTCCAGATTTGAGGATTGTAATAGATTTGTCCATTTTCAATAGCCAGATAGATAAACAAGAATGCAAAATAGAAAGCAAGTGATTTCAAGCATGTCTGAAAAAAATGAACAAGGGCAAAAGCAACCTTGCACATGAACAATCAAGTGACTTATTCATTCTAATCCTCAGAAGCGCTAATTGTGTATGTTCCAAAAATGTTTTGTAATAATGCACATATACCCTAGAAAATAAAAATTTGGCCTCGCTAGGGTTTTTAGTAATGGTTTGACTCTGCAAGTTTTATGATCCAAAGGGGTGAACTCCAATCCTGGCACACCAGGGTTTTGACACAGTCTAAAAATTTAATCAATCAGGAGCTGCTAGGGAGATCTGACAACCCAACAATGAACCACACTTGTGAAGATTTCTTCCACAAGGACATTTATATAGTAGCTGTCACTACGACGACGAAAATGGCTATTACCACTTGAGGTTCTATCAACGTGGTTGACCCAATTAAGGGAATGTCCACTATGATTAACCCTCTCTAAAGGTGACTCACAAGATATACCACATGGAGACTAGTTCCAAATTCAAGGATTTGGGTTTCTGGTACTATCCAAAAAGGAAGTAGAGCATAATCCCCTAGCCTTTTCACTTTTAACCCAAACAAAGCAAACAGATTAATCTGACATGCTAAGACCAAGATTATCTCACAAAGATCTATGACGTCAACCCCTTAGGATCTATCAATCTCTCCAGAGAGAGAATGCCTCGATCAAAAGTTGAAGACACATGGATCTAGTGGAACATGAGACTCCCTCAGTATCCTCCGCACCTACAAGGGATCCTTCATTGAGAACAGTTTCGCTAGAAACCCACTCTCTCAAGATCCAGAAATAGTGTTCATGGGGCCTAATTACTATGTGTAACAAAGATGCTGAAAGCAAACTATGTTCATTTTTATAGCCCAAATGAAGTCCGTGATAGGAAAGCAATAAAAGTCACTCAAGCTAGACACATGAGATGTTCGTTTTAGATCCAAAATTGAAGTCTTATTAGCTGAGAACATTACCTGAATTCCTCACAATGTGCTTAGTATATTTTTACCTATTTTTAGCAATTCTTGCACTTTTTGTCTTCTATCTTTTGTACCCACAAGATGTACCTGCACCTGCACCTGCACCTGCAACCCACTATTATGAAAAACTTACCTATTCTTGTACATGAAACCCAATGTTATAAAAATCCATCAAAAAAATAAACACAACTTGTCAACCCCACATGGTAGAAAATCAGGTTAGTCAAAGATAATATGTCATTTGATAATCGGAAAACTTGTTGTCATAAAAAATTAGATTCTGACCAGTCTGCACTAAATCAACAATAACTTTTGCAAATCAAAATAAAATTAATCCAAACTAATGGAAAATGAAAGCTAACTCAAATAACTTTCTATAAATATAAATTTTAGATCTGTATCATGTCATATGTGCATGTACCAATAAAAATATCAGTCAGATTTCATAAAATCAGGTTCAGACCAGTCTTCACTAAAATGATCATAACTTTTTCAAATCAAAACAAAATTAATCCAAACTAATGGAAAATGAAAGATAACTCAAATACCTTTCCAGAAATATAAATTTTAGATCTGTATCATATCATATGTGCATGCACCAATAAAAACATCAGTCAAATTTCATAAAATCAGGTTCAGACCAGTCTTCACTAAAATGATCATAACTTTTGCAAATCAAAATGAAATTAATCCAAACCAATGGAAAATGAAAGATAAATCAAATAAATTTTCAAAAATATAAATTTTGGATTTTTATCATGTAATATGTGCATGTACCAATAAAAACATTAGTTGGATTTCTGGAAAAATAGGCCAAAAATTTATCACAAAACTCACAAAAATTAACCTTGTGGTCCTAGGTTCGAGAAAAATGATAGAAATTTGATAGAATAGAATGGAAACCTATTTCAGGGCCCCACGGTGGGTGCCAAAAATGTGTGTGTGAATTTTGTACCTGATCTATAGACACAACACTTCAGTAAAACATTAGAGATTAGCAAAAATTGAAATCGTGCAATGAATTGAAAGCTAAACTAACCAAGTGATTTATTGCCTTCTAATAGGTGTGAGTATGATGTTTTCAGATTGTTATCAAGATCAGTGACCTTGACGACACCTAAATGAAGGATTTTAATGTAAAAGATGGATATGGAATGTGTGCAATTAATCTATTTTTTTTGGATTTTCTATGCAATTATGATGAAAAAATGATATGAAACTATTCTATATGAAAACTTGATATGATATGCTAATCTAGGAATGAAATTCTAATATGATATGCTAAAATATGAATGATCTCACAAAGTTGTTTGATTTGCAAAAGAAGCTTTGATTCTTCAGACACCAATTCGCCAGCATAAGTTTGCACAATTATGAGATGATTTGTGATGAGCCAAAGCCTTAATTTATAGAAATCCAGGGCTTTGGAGGTGCATGGGAAAAAAAGCCATAAATCACTCAAATCACTCAGGTTGATTTTTGAGTTATTTTTAAATAAAGGATATTTAACTCACAAAAATATGCAAAAGCAGAGTTTAACTCAAAATAGAGTTTAGCTTTAATTGATAATTGATAGTTGTCTACTTTTCTTGAATGTGCATGATTTAATATGAATTAATTAATAATAAAGTGATTTATTTCCAACTTAACTGATTTTGAAAAATAAAACAATTGATTTATGGGTTAATCAATTATTTTTCAAACTTTTATTCCAAAAACAATATTATTAAAAATTGACAACTTGCTTTAATTAATTAAATAAGAATTTAATCAATTATTCATAGAATTTTGGATTTATTGTCAAAATTAAATAATATAATTTAGGAATAAATATAATTAACTCCAATTAAACAATTAAGTGGCAGAATTAAATCTAATTAATTAAATATTGAGAATATTCAATTAATCAAACTTTAGGATAAATAGGATTTATCACCAAATAATTATTAAATTAAAGATAATTAGGATGATTAAGAATATTACTAGGAATATTCCCCGATGCAGAATTTGAGATAATCAATTAGGATTCGATGATGTGCAGATGTGCCTTAGGTTAGGACTTCGATGTCGATTTCGTTCGATATGTTGATATAGGAGGTTAATGAACCTATAGCCCATTTTGGGGGTATTACAACCTCAAGTTTATGAATCCAATATACCATTTTATTAATAATTTTTTTTGCTAATTCTATTGCTTTCAGTTCACTAAAGTTTTTGTATTTAATCTTTTTCATAGGACAACATGGATCCCCCACATGATAGAGGCCACAGGGACACTCCTCCCACCCATTCTTCAACAATGATAAACCTTATTGTAATTTTACAAATTAGATAGTTGAAAAATGTTATATTATTATGTTATTTTATTTAAGGTTTTGGAATTATTTTGATAGTTTTATTGATATTCCTGTCACAAATTGATGTTCAAGATAGGGAAAAGTACCCGCAACAATAGAGGCAATAGTTGTAGATATAGATGATGATATCCCAAAAATACCTAATATAATAAATACGGTGAAGAAAAAACTAAAAAAAGTCAATGCATAAATTATTAGCATTTTGGAAGATGTAAATCCAACTGAGGAGATGATGAAGAGGACAGATAAATTGATGGCGCAAGCACATCATTTTGAAGTAAGTAGTAATGAATCTTTAGTTATAACAAAAGTTCAATAAAAGTTTATATTTTATACTCTTTTATATCGTGAACTAAAATATGTATGTGTTCTTGTTACAAGATTTTTTGTTTGCTCAAGTACCTGGTCATGGACATCATGGTGAGGCTAGTACTAGCAAAGCTCCAACCACCTCAGGTAAAATAATCTTTGAGTTAACAAGTTACAAGGAATTTTTTCTTTGGAACATTCAAAAACTTCATTGGACTTACTGATTAGAAGTGTACATTTTTCATTGGACTTAGTGATACCATAGATACAACTATAGGAAAAGGTACAGTTAAAACAAATTCAAAATTTCTAAGAAAATTTTTGGTCAAACTTTATTGAAAGCTACTCTTACTTTTATTATTTCAGAATGTCTTTGCTAACAATGTATTGTTTAGGTAATCAAGTACAGGTGACTCCTCCTAGGAGGTTGATTGATGTCCATCGGAGATTGCTGAGTGCAATGTCAGCAATAAGGGGCATGCAAACATCGACACCTTCATGGTCTATGCCTGGTAAATCCTTATTTTTCTATATTTGGTTTTGTATTAATTATGATTTGATAATTTGTACTTTAATCTTGGATGCATCTCATAGTGGATTAATTTTGTGAAGTAGGAGATACACTGACACTGTCTGCTATGCTAGATGCAAGTAAGAGTACCTGTATTGGTGATAATTCACCATCATTTCCTAGATCTACCTGTGTTTCTAGCATGAGAGTTATGCAAACATCATTGTTGATTGACGATAAAGAATTGATGCCTTTAAAACGTCCTAAGCTTCTAGGTACTTTAGAATTATTACTATTTATATTGTAATATGCATTTACCTATTCATAACAAGTTTTGGATTGATGATCCCATGAAATTTTTGTAGGAAATGATTCTTTTTATAAGATGGTTTAAGACTTCACATTGAAGATATTTGGGCCCACCATACGTACAAGGTGGAACATCATAAGTGAACTAACCCTATCCCACTATTTTTATTTCATATCATTAATTGGTACAATATTTTTCCTTTCATTTAGGCCTTTTCTTTTACTATATTCAAGGTACACAACTTTAGTTTATTTTTCTATCTAACGATTTTGTGTTTTTTCTTAAAAGGTGGAACTTGCAAGACAAAAAATTAAAAGATCATCTCATTAAAGATTTAGAGCATGAGTTTGGTGGTAATCTTTTTGAGGAGAAGAAAATTTTAGAAAAAGCTACCAAACATCTTAAGACTGTGAGGGACTCATATAGGAGTCTCATCTAGAACCTGAAGTACGAGCGTCCTCCCTTTATTCCAGTGAGGGATTGGAATGACTTCATTTTGGATGCAAAGGAGAAAGGGGATGCTCAAAGAGGAATTACATGAGCAAATGAGAGAAGAAGGTATGCGATAGTATTAACTACTAGTAGAATGTAATAATGCACTAATGAGTGATCTTTATATCTATATCATCTAACATATTTCAAACTTTTCATAGGTTGCAGGACACATCAAAGGAAACAAAGGCCAGATTGCAAAAGATTGGGCAGGACAAACTTGGCTCTGGTGGATATTCAAAAATTAAAGCACAAATTGTAAGTAGTAGTAAATGAATTCTAGATCAAAATTATCTATAAAATGCAAATAATTTTGTTTAATAAAAAAATGCAGGGCTCCGAATTTAATTTAGAGGCCACAACAAAACACAAAAAAATTGCCTTCAAGGAATACTATCAAGCCATGGTTGAACACCTACGCCAAGCTTCCACTGACCCAACCAAAGAGTCTCCTACACCGATTGAACAAGTAAATATGCCAAAAAAAATATATTTGAAATTGAATACTTGAGCAACAATCTATTTGATGTTAATTTCGAACATAAATTGACTATTTTTGTTTTTAAAAATAAAACAATGATAATAATGCACATGACATTGCAATGCAGCCTCGTAATCCTAACACAGAACCTACACCGCATGATGAAGGCCCTAATGTGCATCATAGTGTCGATGGAGTTGTTCATTTAAAATTGATTATGTAATTATTTATACAATTTAAGATCTTAAATTGAAATTGGTGTAACCTTTTTTGTGTATATTTTAGAGCATATAGAATGTCATGTTGAGCGAGTGGAGGATGTTCAGAGTGATCACCATGTAGATGATGTGAGACATTCAAGTAAACAAAATCTATGTTTTGATCTTTTAAATTTCTTTTTTCATTTATAGTTCTTTTAATTAATGAAATACTTGTAACACTAATATAAAATGGTGTGAATTTAACCCATGATGGAGTTGTTATTGTAGCGAACCCCCCTTTGGCGCAGCAACCTCCTATTTCTGAATAGATGAGGAAGAGACATGTGTTGGTATTAGAAATAGTAGAGGAGGGGAATGACGAGGATATTGATGCTCCGCTTAGCTGTAACCTTAGAAAAATGAGCAAGAAACCAAAATAAAAATGATTGTAATTAATATTTTTTGCTAAGTAAAGAACATTGTCTTAAAATGGATGTAACTTTGTACTAGTAAATGTTGATGAATGATGTGTTAATCAATTATTCATGACTTTTGTGTGTTAATGAATGTTATGTGATTATAATGATTGAATGTTATATTTAAAAAATGGATGAATGAATGAATGAATGTTATTAGATGTTAAAGGGGAATTTAGAGTGATGTTTGGGGGGGGGGGGGGAGGAAATAAGCTTCCACCTTCATGTGGTTGGCCTTGTTAAGTAGAGAATATTAAACTATTCTCGAAACCAAGTGAAGCTCAAACTAAACCAATGACATAGATTCAATGGTAAAATGCCTACTTATTCCATATTATTTCTCATTCACTTTAAGAAATATTTTACTTCTTAAACATGTTCATCAACCAATCTGCATCACCATGTTCATCAAATTAGATTTATAGATAAGAGAGTGAAAATTGCTAAGTAAAGCTCGATAGAAAATCTCAAATATACGTCTAACAAAGAATCACATTTTATAAATTCTATGGCTCACTAAGGTTGATAGGATAGTGGATGGGTAGAATTGTATTAGGGATGGTGGAATTGATGTTATTAACATCAAAATATGTTAGATCCACCTTGGGTAGACCCTAGGAGCAATTCTGTCAAGTTTTGCACAACATTGCAAACTGTTGTCAGCAACATTTGTTGCAAAAGTTTCTAAATGACAACTACTCTCCACCTATTCATCTAATCATCAAACCCTTGTTCATAGAATCATTTCAACTATGCTTCCAATTTGACATCATGTGACATTTTTTCAAGCCAACAACATGATGGGATAAACCCTTACAGGAGCCTATTTTATACCACATGCTAAAATATGAATGATATCAATGTAGAATATTAAATGATGATCATGATACCAGTACTTTTACATTAAGAAAAATTATTAGATAATAATATGGAGTTGTGATGTGATTTTCTATTTTACTTTATGATTCGATGTATTGTATGAGTAAGCTATCCATGTAAAAAAACATGTAGATAAATAAATGTGACCTCGAGCTCTAACATCATTTTTTAACTCTCCCTATAGGCCTTTTGGATGGTGAAGTAACTAGAGATGAAGCTGAAGAGGAAACTAGGGACGCTGCTGACAACTATGGGATTCATCATTCTAGGCAATGACAGGTTCCATTTTTTTATTTCCATTTCATCTTTTCGTGCATATGTTTACTTTTGTAAATGCATGTTTTTTGAGTTATTCTCACAACTTGTGTGGGATATGCACTTTTCTTTGATGAATAAAATAAGTTTTAATGCAAATAATTGAATAATTTTCTATTGTTATACAACTTATCTCCACACATAGCAAGTATGGCTCCAAGGATCATTGCTCTTGATCCAATACACACCTTGACCTATCAGAGTGCACAAACCACTTGCGGTGCCACCAACCACTTCACATCATTGAAAACAACTCATTTTCCCTCAATCCAATCAATGGTCGATCCAACCAAGAAACCCCAAAAACTCACAATCCCATAACTGGGTGTTCACTAGGCCTAATCTCCTAGTAGCCTCCCAGACCCATTTTCCAATGATTCTGCAAAACTTTCCCAAAGGACTCTAAATTTTTTTTATATATTTGAGTACCCTTTTCAGGGTTGTTCAATGTATTTGAAAACTAGATATTAATCCTGTGGACCAACTGCCCAAGAAAAGGTTGGTGCACTATGGTTACCCCTCCATTAGGCCTCCTTTTTCAAAGCAACTACTATCTCCTCAACTAACCAGACTTCCTTACTAATGCAAAGAGTCTAGATACCCTCCAAAACTAAGGATTTTCACATTTTCAAGGTTGGCCAACAAGTTCTAATGTTTCATTTACCAAACCCTCTCTTTGAGGCCAAATACCCTATGGCTTGTTTAAAAAAACACTTCCACACCTTTCTAGACCCCTTAAAGGGATCTAACATCATCCCCTAACCATATCATGACTATCCAAACAAAGAAAAGTCATCATCCAATGGGAAAATCATCTAGACCATGACTAGTCACATTTAAGTGACCCTTGAGATAGCAATTCCCAAGAAATCAGTGAATGTTCTTTCACTTTCCTAGCCTTCCCTACATCCAAAAACGTTGAAAACATTCCTCATTTTCATAGACTTCATCTTCCATACATCCTAGCATTGTTGGAGGTTTGGGTCACCAAATTCTGCCAACTTATCTAGAATAATTTATTGTCATCTTGTACACTATTCGAGAACAGTCACCCTTAGAAGTCTTTCAACACACCAAAAACTCCTCAAGACCCTTTAAAATTCATTAAGGGATATAACCTATCATTTACCATCCATCCTACTCATTTATACCCAGAGTGGAGGATCATACCAATCCAATATTGCAACAATCCAACTGACTGTGACCCCTGCTCACTGTTCAAGGATAGTTAACACAAAAATAGAGGGTTTACATCTTCTATGGTCCATAGTGCAGACACATAAAATTGGACAAGTACTTTTCAAAATGCATTAAAATCAATAAATGGATCAAAAATCAATAAAATGGACATAATTAAATAAAGTTGAGCAAAATCAATTAAAACAAGGGAATTATTAAATAATGATGTTAAATAATTAAATTGAAGCTTAAAAGGGCCAAAAAAACTATATAATTAATTTTAATCAATTAATTGTATAGTTGTTTAAATCAAAAATCAAAATGAACCTATTACCCTTCCATGGCTAAATTTAGTTAATTAATTGAATTAATATTCCTATTTTCTTTCAACAAAGTGATCAACCAATGAGAATTGAGAACAAAAGGACATAAATCACTCAAACATTTAAATTTTCCAAAGATTTGAAACCATTTAAAGGCTTGTCCCCTCATTTGTCCCCCCATTTATGGACAATGCAAAGTTTTTGACTCAACCAAGGGATAACCATGATTGCTTCACTCCACCCCCTACCCTTGGACATTTACTATATGTATGAGGCATTTTGGAGAGCATTTCCATCTTGGAATTTCATTTGCATAGCATTGTTACTATAGGCAATTGAGATCATTTCCAAGAGCAATTTGAGCCTTTTTAAGCATTTAGTATCATAATTTCATCATTCTTGAGCTAGAATCATCTTAGAAGCATAGCATAAGCATTGTAGCAACATCATTTCTCATTTTAGAGGTGTCACTAGTGAGGATTGTAGCTGAGAGCTTCACTTACCACTTCTATCTAGAGATCCATGGGATAATATAGATTATAATTTTAATTCTAGTTAAATTTGCATTGTATTTGATTAGATTGATGTTAGTAGATCTTAATTCCATGTAGGTGAGTAACTTCATCACAAAAATGGCACCCACCATGGGGCTCTAAGCATCACTTCATCATTTTCATCTTTATTTGCATGCTTGGATATTCTATTTTTCGTGAATTGCTTGCAGGAAACTGGAAAAGTCACGCTTACAGGAGGTTGAATCACGCTTCCAGTCGGTTCTTTGTCACCTAAGAGCTCTGTATTAATGCCTACTAGCTAGAGATCTATGATTCCAATGAAAAATCCTTCAGCCTTTACTACTCACAGTGAAGCCTGTGACTCAGGGAGTATCGCCTTGCTTTAATTTTCTATCGCTTAAGTTGACACTTTGCTTCGCATGTTATAGTTTTAGTCACATTTTTGCAATGAAATTTATCACTTAGAACTGTTAACATGTCACTTAGCATTAAATATTTTACACAATTTTAAGCTTTGTTCATGCTTCTGGATAAACTGTTCACACTTGTGTAACTTTGAGTAATGCTTGAGCCGCTGCAAAGTGATGCTCGCTACTATCAAAGTTACGCTTGTAAGTAGTTTAGTCACGCCTATTAGCTGGACGATGTCCCCTGGTGTTTGCTGTCTATTTTGGTTTTTAAATTGATAAATTTCAATATCTAACTATCTGTTTATACTTTTTAACAGTAAATGAGCAGGCATCCGAAAGTGAAAAAGCTAGAAACTAGGCTCAACCAAGAGGGAAAAGCGTTGGCTAAAAGGATCAAGAATGAAAATCAAGCACATACCAAAGTGGTTCTTGAATCAACATTAGATGAAGATGTTAAGGTACATGAAAAAGACATTGCTGTGATTGAAGCTTACAAGTGTAAATTTGTTTCATTAAATTGGATCTTTGATCCTTAAGCTCAATTGTTAAAAAAAAAATGCAAACAAAATGCTCCAAAGTTTCATTTACTTAAAATCTTTGTATTGTCAAATTCAATTTTGGTTTCCCCTCATTGTGAATTGGTTGTGTTGGACTAATTTGTTGGAGGAGGTAGCTAGAACGATCGCCACTAGGTGAGTGGAAATAAAATAAAAAAACAATGATTCAAAAATGCCCCTAGCTTTTGTGCTAGCTACAAGGAAAGGTATTTTACTTGATCAAGCTTGCATTCCCTTAAATTGTGGCATTTCATTTGAATCTAGCTTTAATAAGGAGGGAATTTAACCACACATTTCAATTTTAAGAACCTCCTTGTCAAGAGGTTGAGAAAGAACAATAAATTGCTTGAAGTGTTTGGGAACAAAAGGGAAAGTTAGGGATATGCTCTTCACCCTTTAGGTGAACCAAATTCCCAAAAACTTAACCTTAATTCCATTTCATTGCTTTCTTTGAACATGTTATTTAAAATAGAGATTTAGTGGGCTAGCCTCCCAAGTTTGCCTTAATGAGGCCGGTGAGAGGGACATCCCAAAGTGGGATACACTCACTTTTGCCACGGGAATCCGACCCACTATAAAACAAAACACATGTATCCTTAATGGGGTGCATGACAAACGGATTTTGATTTTTCAACCTTCCTCTAGTAGTCTTAATGGATTGCGCAAAATCGTACTTCGGTGCATGTGGGAAGCCTCCTTGGAGGATTGAGAGATTGAATTCTATTTGAACGAAATATTTATTAAAACCTGGTAAAATAGAAAAGCCACCTTGTAGAGCCATGTTTACAAGCCAAAATTGACTTTAGGTAGGCTGTTTGGAATTCTTTATTGTGATATACTTGTGAAAAACATCAGAGAACATACACATTAGAATGTTTTTAGGGACATGATTGTTGGAAATATTCAAGACTAGCTAGGTTACTGAGAGGGGAGGGGTGAATCAGTAACTTCAAAACTTTTACTAATTTTAGATCTCAACCATTTTCTCAATGACATTAGATTGATAAGCTAACTGTATGCAGGAGTAATAGAAAGAATAAAACATTCATAACACTTTGAACATAGAGATTTGGTGACCCAGAAACCTTCCAAATAGAAAGTAAGACTGGGGTGGGGATGAAACCCACTAAACTTCAATACTGCAGTATAAAGTTTGCTGATTAAGGCTTACAATGATCACTTCTGATGATCTACCTTGTTAGGAGCAATAAGGACTGTTAGGTCCACCTTGTTAGAGGATAAACATACAAAGAAGTATGCACTCAGTTAAGAGATTTTTGCAAAGACTGTTAAGTCTACCCAGTTAAAGGATTTGGGGTTGATTCACCTGTTAGGATGAAACAGTAGATCTCTTACTTGCAACTGTTCTTGCTGATTGAGATTCTCTGATGTACTGATCACCTTCTGTGATAGATATGTCTGTGTTGCTTCTTATACTGTTGTATCCCTTTGTAATTCACTTATCTCTGCCTTTCTTCTCTTTTTCACTTCTTACTTTTTTCACACATTTGGATAGGATACAAAACATTGTTTATATATCAATCAAAATAATTACAAAACAATATCAAAGTCAGCTCTAAACAAGCAAACACAAGTATTACTGAGTCGGCCCAAATATAGTGACTCAGTTATTGCAAACTAACTCGGTGACTTTCTGATACTCAGCATCCACTACATTACTTAGCATCGTCATGCACTCGGTGGAAGTGGAGGCCTGGTCCATACTAACCACTCGGTTGTAGTTTCAAACTTGGTATATACTGGAGACTCGGTAGATATAGTGTCACTCAGTAGAAACTGAATTCCCTGTTTATTGTGCTGGCACTCGGTAAACACTTCTCATCTCATCACTCGATGAAGATAACTCGGTAAGCACTATTTTGCTCGGTAAACACTATTCTGCTCGGTAAACATGCAGAGTCTGAATAAGTGTTGTCACTAATGACAATCATACTTAATGCCAACAATCTCCCCCTTTGGCATTAGTGACAAAAACACTTATTGCCCAAAAACAAAAAATCATGCTGAATCTGTCTCTCTTTTTTTTTGTCATACTATTGTATATACATTTCATGTCTCCCCATACAGTATATATACAAATATCTTGTATCTCCTCATACTCATATTTCCTATTTATACTTTCTCCCCCTTTCATATCTCATATATCTTATATACGTTCTCCCCCTTTTTGACAATAATGCCAAAGGTGTATATACAAATATTTTACACGGAGATGCCAAAATGTGAGAGAAAATTAGAGTGTACCTTACTTATTAATGCTAGAGTTCTATCCCAATTCTCTTGCATAATCTTGCATGTATGGAGTGCAACTTGGACTTCTGCACAGAGTTCAATCATGTGATCTGCAATTGAAAACTGATTGTCATGGATCAATGTTTTTGAGTATGCAATATGTTTTTGCATTGTATCCATGATGGGAAGGATCATGTTTTGAATATCTATTAATGTTGATCTGAACCTTGCATCTTCTCTCAATAATTCTAACTACTTATTAGATAGGAATTTGACTGTCATATGATGTGCAGAGCTTGAACTAGGTTCAAGTTGCAACTTTTGTGCACTAATCTTCAGATCCTCATTAATCTTATTTATTTTTTCTTTGATCTCCTTTGAGAACTCGGCAACATTACAAATTTTGAGAAAAAGAGATGTTACCTTGGAATGGGAGGACTCAATGCTAGTTAAGACTGAAGATAACCCTGCCTGATTGATAGCTATTTGCTGAGCAATGTGCTCAAGCACTTCATTATCAAACTTCTTCTCAGCCTTCTCAAGAAACTTTTCTATTCCACTAGAGGAATCATCATTGAACTTGTTAACTGCTTCTGCCAAGTGCACAAAATGTTTTGAGAGGAATCAACTTCAAAACCTATAGCTTCTGTCAAAATGTTCTTGGCATCCTCAATGATTTTATATTCCTTATCTCTTTCTTCTTTTAGTTTCTTCTGCTTTGCTTTCTTCTGGAGGAGTTCACCAATTATTTGCATTTGATCTGCAGTGAGGTTTGCAAAATCTAACTGGGGAATTTCTATCTCCTCATCTAGATCTATACCTTCTACTACACTCTTGCTCAAAAATTTTGTACTCGGTTGAGTCTTTATACTTAATGCTTTTGTAGTAGAAATTATAGTAGACATAGTAGGACTTGTAGTGAAAACTGATAAACTTCCAACTGATGGGATGCTAACTGGAATATTTGATAAACCAAAAACTGAAGTATTTACAACTGTAGAATCTGAAGTACTTACTGCTGAAAAACTCAAAATTGAAGAAGGTACAGAAGAATGCAACTTGGTGGAAGAAGGAGGCTGAAGCTCGGTAGATGAAGTGGTAGCCACTTCTATCATTGATACATTGAGTTGTGCTAGTGATGATTGGACATTTGATGTATTTGAGGGAGTTGTCACAATCACACTTGAAGTTTTCTCTGGGCTAGATGTAACAATTTTTATTGGAGAGTGGGGAAGTGATGCAATTATCTCTGTAGCTATCCGAACCGGATCATCTTCCTCAACATTCTTCTCAACATTATCAATCTGAACTGTTTCTTCATCTTCTTCATCACTGTCATCTTCAATATCTTTAATTATCACAGTTTCAGTACTCAGTTTGTGAAGATGATAAGTGTTTTTCCAAGTAGATTCTACACTCTTCACAACCGACTCTATATCCTTGATCAAAATTAAGCAACTGTTGAATTTTAGTGTCATCTTGGACTCATTATCTATCAATGCCTTATTTATTTTAGCATTTTTCAAACTTGGCATTAATTGCCTTAAGGTTTGAGCATAGATGTCCTTGACAGTTTGCCTTGCATTGGACCATCTCATCTTGATTGGGTTTAATAAAGCTCCTGGGATTTGAGAAGTTAATTCTTCAAGTGAGTATTTCCATCTTCCCATTTTCTCAATAACAGCATCTTCAATTTCCTGTTGCTCTACTTCTGACCTTGTTTCATATTTGAGAGATTTGAAATTTGCAATTCTAGATCCTTCTCTCAAATCCTGAATCTTTTCTTCAAGAGAGGGAGGAGGCCTTTTGAGTACTATGTCATCCTTGACTTTTCCTGCCTTGTCCCTTGATCTTTTCCTTGTGAATACTGTAGTGGGTTGCTCGAGTTCCTTGGTGATAGTTACCTTTCCTTTCTTCTTTACAGGAACTTGTTCTTCTTTACTCTCATCCTTTTCTTCTTTACTCTCATCCGTTTCTTCTTCTCCTACAATATCCTCTCCTTTGTCCTCGGTTAACATTAGAGGTGTGCTAGATTGCATCTTGGCCATCCTCTTTCTGCCTTTGTTAACCGCCTATGGAAGCTTTATGATTAGCTCAATTCTTACCTTAGCTTCATCATATGTTCCAAAGTATGGAGCCTTTGGACCAACGGGTTAATTTACTAGGGCTTCAATTATATCCTTTGTCTCGTCAATGTTTATCTCATAAGGAAGAGGTTTTACCCATACAATCCTGGGCCTTACTGCCTGAATATATACTCTATCACAATCAACCATAAAACAAACATCATCTCTATAATCTTCCACCAACTTTAGTGGAATCCAGAATCTGTTATTCATCTTCTCCTTAAAAGATTCAAAATAATTATCCATTATGCTTGTAAAATTCTCACCCATTTCTGCAATATACTCATTTATCTGATAAAGAATAGGCACATCCTTTCTCCATTTTACCATGCCTTTAGATGGGAAAAACTTTTGAGCATAGAAAAATAAACAAACCAATAGTGAACCAAACTTACATGGATTGTTCTTTGAGGTTTGGATGCTCTCCATATTCTTGTTGAATTATTTCAACAATAGATCTGCTAGGTCAAATGACAGATTGTTCTTCACAATTTTATAGGCTAGGTCAACTGCTTCACATGGAACACTATTCTTCCGACTTGAACTGTATATCTTGTGAGCTATTACATATGTGCCAAATTTTAGTTCTACATCGGTAATGCTATTTATTCTCATACGTCTACCATCCCATTCGGCTAGGGTTTTCTTTTCTAGCTCTACCCGACCTAGGGTTTTTGTAGATTTTGCCTTGGCAAGCATGGGAAGACCAGTGATTCAGTGAATCATCTTCTTTGATATTTCCACTGGTAGCTCAAGCCAAATTTTACCTTCATGCACTCGGCTTAGAATATATCTTATCCATTTTATCTGGAAATTCTGAGGCAAGTGGGTGATATGTGTTAAACCCTTATCTTCCAAATGTTTATGTTTTGGTTTGAGAACACCATCAACATACAGTTCATCATGAACAACATCTATCTCTAGGGTTCCAAGTTCTTGAATTGTACCTCTAAAATGACTGCGAATGTCATTTACAAGAAGTACCTTTGGAGGAATTTGAGACTGAGCTCCACTCGGATCTAGGGTTTCTGCAATCGCGGGCACGAGTTTGAAATCTGACTCTTTCCATTCTCCATGAACTAAAATTTCCAAACCTTTCTTTACTTTGGTGCTGGATGATGCCATGGTAGCTCTTCAAGAAATTTCTACTGCAAAATTTTGCTTTGAATCACATGATCGCACTTGCTCAATATGCTAATATTCATGGTGAAGAATGAATATAAGATATATGAGATATGAAAGGGGGAGAAAGTATAAATAGGAAATATGAGTATGAGGAGATACAAGATATTTGTATATATACTATATGGGGAGACATGAATTTGATTTCATGCTTTTTGTTAAAAACTTTGTCATTAATGCTCCGTAGGAATTAGGGTATAGAATTTGACAAACTGTCATCCACTAAGCATTAATTGCTCAGTGAAGATTCTATAACTCAGGGAACATACTACTCTGACCTTACTCGGTAACCGAATGAAATTACATTACTCCTGACCTTTCTCGGTTGAAATTGATACTGACCTTCCTATGTTTCTCCTATATCTTGCATACTGATTTGGATCTTTCTTCCTTTCTATTCAGGAACTGTTTGGAATATGTTTGAGGATACAGTTCTAGTTCTTTCTTGGAGACTTAGTTGGAATTGATAGAGCCACTCTCTTCATGAGTGACTTCATTACTTGGACTAGTTTGCTTGGTAGGTTCAGGGATCCACTGTTGTCTTATCTGCTTCTTGATGCTATCTGCTTTTGCTTTATTTTCATCTTCAACTTTGCCTAGATTCATGCAATTTTTAGCTATGTGACCAAGCTTAGTGCATTTGTAACATCTTATGGTAGTATCCCTTTTTATCAAGTGATGCCTTACACAATTCATGCCAATGTGTCCATATTCTCCACAATAATGACATCTACACCAAGTGTTGTAATCCCAACCAAATATTCCTTTCATAATTTGTTCTGTTGGATTGGGTGTTTTAGTTCTGCATTTTGATGCCTTATGACCTTGTTTGTTACATTTGTGACATCTACCTTCAAATCTTGGTTTCTCCTTGCATTCATTTGCTTTATGACCATGCTGATTGCAATTGTAGCATTTTCCATTGAATTTTTCTTTTCCATTGCTCCAACATTTGTTTGAAGTATGACCAATTTTTCCATAGTGATTACAAGTAGGTTTCTGATTCATTTGAGTACCTTGTTTGGAGGATTCACCTTCCTCTTTGTATCCAAGTCCTGCTTTTCTTTTTTGCCTATGAAGGTTCTGTTCATACACCTGATTCAAATCTTCTTGAGATTTCAACATTCTTTCATTGATTTGCCTTTTAGTATCTAGGTCACTTATCAATCTTAAATTGATTTGCTTTTCAGATCTCAGTTCCTCTCTTATATTTTCATTTTCTGATCTTAGAGTCAAGATTTCTTCATTTGCATTGGAGACTTGATTAATAAGGTTTTCTAGCTGAAGAGTTTGATTCTAGATTTCATTGTTCTTTCTATCTATTTCATCTTTCATCTTGTTTCTTTGTTCCAAGATTTCATAGAATCTTGTTGACTGAATTTCCTGTTCTCTTTTTAATTTTCTTACTTCTTCTTGCAGAGATCTATTCTTATCTAGAAGTTCTTTTGCTTCATTGTTTGCTTCATCTAAGCTGCATGAAGGGAAAAAGTCTTCAATATTTTCTTCAACATACTGGTGGTCATTCATCTGATTTGTAAGTTCCTTCCTTCTTTTTAGGGAAAGGGAAAGATGCTCTTTTGCTTTCTTGAGTTGAGTTATGGCCATTTCCAGATCTAGCTTTTCATTCTCAATTACTTTGTTAAGTCTGAATATCTCCATTGTCCTGAATCTTTTCTCAAGCTATCAAACTTTATTCTGAGAACCACATAGCTCTGATACCAATTGTTGGAAATATTCAAGACTAGCTAGGTTACTGAGAGGGGAGGGGTGAATCGGTAACTTCAAAACTTTTACTAATTTTAGATCTCAACCATTTTCTCAATGACATTAGATTGATAAGATAACTATATGCATGAGTAATAGAAAGAATAAAACATTCATAACACTTTGAACATAGAGATTTGGTAACCCAGAAACCTTCCAAATAGAAAGTAAAATTGGGGTGGGGATGAAACCACTAAACTTCAATACTGCAGTATAAAGTTTTCCGGTTAAGGCTTACAATGATCACTTCTGATGATCTACCCTGTTAGGAGCAATAAGGACTGCTAGGTCCACCTTGTTAGAGGATAAACATACAAAGAAGTATGCACTCGGTTAAGAGATTTTTGCAAAGATTGTTAAGTCTACCCGGTTAAAGGATTTGGGGTTGATTCACCTGTTAGGATGAAACAGTAGATCTCTTACTTGCAACTGTTCTTGCTGATTGAGATTCTCTGATGTACTGATCACCTTCTATGATAGATATGTCTCTGCTACTTCTTATACTATTGTATCCCTTTGTAATTCTCTTATCTCTGCCTTTCTTCTCTTTTTCACTTCTTACTTTTTTCACACATTTGGATAGGATACAAAACATTGTTTATATATCAATCAAAATAATTACAAAACAATATCAAAGTCAGCTCTAAACAAGCAAACACAAGTATTACTAAGTTGGCCCAAATATAGTGACTCGGTTACTGCAAACTAACTCGGTGACTTTTTGATACTCGGCATCCACTGCGTTACTCAGCATCATCATGCACTCGGTAGAACTGGAGGCCCGATCCATACTAACCACTCGGTTGTAGTTTCAAACTTGGTATATACTGGAGACTTGGTAGATATAGTGTCACTCGGTAGAGACTGAATTCCTTGTTTACTATGCTAGCACTCGGTAAACACTGCTCATCTCATCACTCGGTGAAGATAACTTGGTAAGCACTGTTCTGCTTGGTAAACACTATTCTGCTCACGCAAAGTCTAAATAAGTGTTGTCACTAATGACAATCATACTTAATGCAAACAATGATGAGAAAGTGATGTGTGTGTTGCACTTTTTTTATTTATTTTCAAACACATAAATTTCCAAAGACTGATCTTACACATTTTAAAAATTCAAAATCTTATACCCTGGTCAGAGAAGTGCCGCCTGTGCACAAACACACTCGCCTATCAAAGGTTCAGTCACACTTGTGACTTTTTTAAACATGTGTAGACATATTGAAGTCATGCTTAGAAAAAATTAAAACACACCTAAAAAATTTGAAAACCCGCCTAGCAATAACAAAGTCTCACCTGGTAACCTACAGAGTATCGCTTAACAAGAAATCAGTGCACGCCTATAGAAGTTTCAGTCACGCCTATGCTTGGTTCAGTGATGCCCAAAAATAAAAAAAGGGCAAATAAAGAGTACTTGCAAGGGGAGTAAAAAATTTTTAAGAACATATTCGAGTACTCTTTTCCATGTTCTTACTGCTTAGGCTTTCAGTTTGGTCAAAAATCTTGTTCTGTATATTTTTTTAAAATTTTGCAAAGGATTAGACTCTAGGTAGGTTTTACTTTCATTCTTCAAGGTTCATGCCTACATTTACCAGATCTTATTATATTAAGAAAACCTTTCAAGCTGACGGAATGTGCTTAAGCCAAGAACTCCCTTACACAAGAGAAGAATCTGCCACTCCTAGAATACCACAAAAGTCACCCGAATAAGAAGTAGAAGAAAACATGATGTATGATGGTGGTTTGGGTGGCAAAGATAATAGTGGTATTGATCTTACTAACCAGGGTGATGCCAATAATGAGGGCAATGATATAAATAACCAGGGCAACACTACTAACCAAGGCAATACCAACAATGGAGGAGCAGATCAAAATGCTCAAGGTATTGACCAAACTCACACTCGAACTCACACCGAAGCAACGACAGAAGATGCCACAGATGAAAAAGTTAGTGAGGCTATCCAATGTCCTTATTTTTGAAAGCTCATGGAAAAGGCAATGGATAGAGATAGAGAAAAACTCTTCATGGAATTAGCACAAAAAGGTCTCAAACTACCCCGTGACTACGATGTCAACCAACTCAAAGCACCAGAAGTTGAGGAAAGTACCTTAGACATCATGAACAAGAAATTCAAGATGTTTTAAATGCAATTGGAAAACATTAAGCAAAGCGGGGCTCCTAAGCCTTTTTCCATAGAAGCATTGTGTCTGTTCCCATTTGATAAAAGCTTGGTTATGGTGCCATTCCCAATCAATGTTGTGCTCCCTAAGTATGATAAGTATGAAGGAATGACCAATCCCCAAGATCACTTATGGGATTTTTGTGCATTGAGCTTAGAGTTCATGCATGATACAACATATTTAATGAGATTATTTCTATGGAGCTTAGGAGGTATGGCTATGGAGTGGTTTTCTAAGTTACCCTCCGGCATTAAGACCTTTGAAGAGCTAGCTTCGAAATTCATGGCCCATTACTCATATAATATTAAACATGAGGTCATGATGATAACATTATGCAACACTAAACAAAAGGATGGAGAGGCATTCCTCACTTTTCTACAAAGGTGGAGGACAGTTTTTGCAAGATATCCTAGAAGTGTGCCTGAAAAAGAGAAGATGGATATCTTCATAAACAGTTTAAGCAATGAGTTGAACTATCAATTATGAATGCAATGTCCAAAGACCTTTCAAGATCTAATTGAAAATAGAATAACAATGGAGGAAGTGCTGGTCAAAAGTGGAGAACTCAAACTATACAAAGATAACAAGAACAACTCCAACAATGGCAACAATGGCAACAATCAATTGAATAATTGGTTCAATAGTAATAGTTGTTATAAGAACAACAATAAGGGAATTGTGAATAATGGAGTAGTTGAATCTAGCAACTTGAAGGTGGTCACCTTTGCTCTTACAAGGACACCTAATCAGGTGAATAATACCAATCAACTTCCCAATGCACCATTCAACAACAACCATACCAATAATGGAAATCAAGGAGATAATTCAAGGAGTACTAAATTTGATAAATATTTGAGGCCAACCCCTCAAAGGAACTTCACACCCTTGGGTGAACCCCTTGAAAAGGCATTAAAGACTCTCATGGCTAATAATCTCATTACTTTACCCAGCATTCAACCTTATGAGCCAAATAATAAGCCTAATTGGTGGAGTGCCAATAACCATTGTGAGTACCATAGAATTTGAGGGCACACAACAAATGAATGTCTGCAACTAAAGAATGCAGTGCAAGACTTAATCAATAATGGCACGATCACCATTGATGGACCTCAAAACAATGAAGATCATACAACATTCAAACAACCTTTCTACAAGCATGATAAAGGGGAGTCATCTAATGGCAAGAAACAAAGTGCCAATAATCTTAACTTTGTGCCACCTTATGATAACATTGTGAATGGTATAATAATTAATGAGCAGCCATGAAAAGAGGCATCAAATGTCATTACAAGAGGGCAAAATTCTAGAATGACTCTACAAGGAGCTGCTCCTAAAGTCATTAGCATTCCACAGTCCAACATCATGGTCAAGCAACCTTCTACAACAAAAAAACCTTATAGCTTGGTTGATTAGTTGCAAAGAACTCCAGCGCAAATCTTTATCTTAGAATTGTTGAAGTTATCCCTGAATCATAAGGATATTTTGGAAAAAGCTCTAGTAGAGACAAATGTTCTTACTAACTTAGAAGAAGAAAAGTTCCAAAATATGGTAGGTCATCTTGTGGCACCTCATTGTCTCTCATTTTTCGATCAAGATGACATGTCTATAACCCATACTCAAAATCTACCATTGCATATAGAGGTCCTAATAGAAAGGCATAGAGTCAAAAGAGCCCTCATTAATGGAGGAGCTAGCCTTAATATTTGTACACTAAGTCTCATAAAATCCTTAGGGTTGTCTGAGTCTTGCATTGAACCTATGAAAAAAATCACCATTAAAGCTTATGATGAAGCTGAAAGGGCCTCTAAAGGCATGATCATGTTGCCCATCCAAGTAGGACTAGTCAAGAAAGACACCAATTTCCAAGTATTGGACATGAATTTAACTTATAATATTTTGTTGGGGAGACCATGGATTCATGAGATGCAAGTAGTCCCATCCACATACCACCAATGCATCAAATTCTCATACATGGGTGAAGAAATCACAATTGGAGGGGACTCAAACCCGTTCCAATGTTGTAATGCACTCAAACCCCTTCATGAGCTATTTATTCCACATAACTAGGAAGGAATCATTCAAAGAGCCACCATTGAAGATACAAAAATGGATGATTTGGTCATAATATTAAATGCTACTCAAACTCCTCCTCAAGCTAGCACAACAACATCAACTAAGGGAAAGGAAAAGGTGAGCTACGAGGGTCCAATTATTAATGAGGGTTCATATCAAACTCCTAAGTTAGAGATAGTATGCTATAAACCTACTAGAGAAGAAAAAGATGAAGCTAAAAAGGAAAATTATAAGAAAATGGATAAGATGATGGAGGCATTTGACAAACAGTGCAAAATTAGTTCAAAAGGAGTAGGGGAATACTTCATTTCCCTATTTGACATGCCCACGTCTCCAAGGACACCTGGAAAACCATCTAAAGAACACTTGCCTCACAAGTACAACTCTTACTTTGTAAGAGAAAGTGATAAAGCAACATTTGACAAGGAAGAAAATGAAGTACTTCAATGGCTTTATCATGATGAAGAAGATACCTCAAACACTCCCATGGAACGAATTCAACATGTTAATATATGAACCGAGCAATATGGGAAAGGTTTTGAGATTATGCAGAAGATGGGATACAAGGGAAGAGGACCCTTAGGCCAAAGGAATAGAGGGTTATTAGAACCCATTGAACCTACTTGGAGGGCAAAACAAGAAAAATCTGGAGTAGGATACCAATACAAAGGTGAAAGTTCCAGCCCAATGCAAGATTTTTATCCTCAAATAAATGCCTTAGAATCCGATGGAGATAGTGATGAATCCTAGAATTATGAATGGGATACCCTATCAGATGAATCATGTCAAGATAAGGAGGTGATTGCAATACATACTTATGCAAAAATCCCAAGGCAAGAAATTCAAATCAATGAAGAACCTAATATCCAAGATATTAACATAGGGCATGCACCTACCAATCAAGCATGGATAGAGACATTTTGGATGCCTTCGGAGGAGGGAGATTCAAATGTTAGGTTTAATCCACTCATGGCTTTTCCCACGTTGTTTCTCGTAGAAGTCGAAGAGGACTCAAGTGAAGGGGATTTTGACCCTTCTTCCCTGGACCATCTCGAGGAAGCTCACATCATAGATCTAAACAATACAATGTATGAAACCTCAAATGAAGTCATGTCCATAAACCATATTGATGACATTTTACCTAATGAATCCTTACTTTTGATACATCCAGATCTCATTGATTGGGACCAAACTGAGCAAAATGACTTACTTTACTTTCCAAACGACCAAGCAGCAAACCAATACCTTAATGCGATTGAACCCTCTTTCATCAACAAATTCGATACAGACATGATGAGCACAGCGGGGGTCCATTCTCTTAGTCAAAAGAAAAAAAAGAAAAAAAAAAGAAAAAGAAAAGTTCTAGTGTTGAAAACCACTATGTGGCACCACTAGAACCAAAAATAAATAAAAATAAAAGATGTTTCCTTTGGTGAAAACCCAACTGTGGCACCAAAGGAAGAGAGATTGGATGCCTTGCCTGAGCATGAGGAAGAAAGGTCACCTATACTTATAGAACTGACAGAAAAGGTCAACATTGGTACAGAAGTGGATCCAAAGTTTATACACTTGGCTGCATCACTCACACCTCTAGAAAGAAAGGACTTCATAAAATTTTTCAAAGAGAAACAAATAAACTTTGCATGGTCATATGCCGACATGCCCGGCTTAGATCCTAACTTTATAATGCATCATCTGAATGTTAGACCAAGGGTTAAGCCCGTAAAGCAAAAGTTGAGAAAGATGCACCCACACATAGCTCTTTTGGTCAAGGCAAAACTAGAAAAATTGTTGAAAGTAGGCTTCATAAGAGCAATAGCTTACGTTGAATGGATCTCGAACATTGTACCAGTTACAAAACATGAAAAATCTATTCGAGTATGCATAGATTTTTGAGATCTAAATCTTTCTTGTCCTAAGGATGATTTCCCACTTCTGAGTATTGATGCAATAGTTGACTTGACATTGGGTCATTCCATGTATTCCCTAATGGATGGTTTCAGCAGGTATAATCAGATTAAAATTGCACCTGAAGACCAGGAGAAGACTGCCTTTACTTGACCTTGGGGCACTTTTTGTTGGAATGTCATGCCCTTCGGCCTTAAGAATGCTGGAGCTACATATCAAAGGGCCATGACAACTATCTTCCACGACATGATGCACACATTCTTAGAAGACTATGTGGATGCTATATTGGCAAAATCTCACAAAAGAGAAGAATATCTCCAAATTTTGAAAAAGATATTTGTTAGGTTGGAACAATTCAAGGTCAGATTAAACCCAAAGAAATGTGCCTTTGGAGTCCAATCCGGCAAGTTACTAGGCTATATAGTTTCTGCCAAAGGAATTGAAGTGGACCCGAAGAAAGTACAAGCCATCATAGACATGGAGATACCAAGGAACATCAACCAAATGAGATCATTACAAGGCAAAATCCAATCCATAAGGAGATTTATTTCTCAATTGGCCAAAAAATGTCATTCTTTCACCAGGTTTCTACATAAGGATACTATATTCATGTGGGATGAGGAATGTGATCAAGCTTTTACATTGTTGAAGACTTATTTGATAAATCTGCCCATTCTCATGCCACCAATTAAGGGCAAAGCATTGCTTCTATACATATCCGCTACCAAAAGATCACTAGGAGTGCTTTTAGCGCAAGAAGATGAACAAGGAAAGGAAAGAGCTATCTACTATTTAAGTAGGACTTTGATCAAATATGAGCTTAATTACACATTCATGGAATGAGCTTGCCTAGCAATGGTGTTTGCATCTCAAAAGTTGAGACATTATATGTTGCTGTATAAGATCAAACTAATTGCCAAAATTGATCCTCTCAAGTACTTGTTAAGTAAAACTGCCCTAATGGGTAGAATAGCTAAGTGGGTTATGATTTCAAGTGAATTTGACATTAAGTATGTCAATAGAAAGGCAATAAAAGGGCAAGTCATAGCGGATCATTTAGCGGAGATCCCATAACTTCTACACAAACTATTCAAGTGGAATTTCTAGATTCCGCCATTGTCAACATAGAAGCAAAAACATGGAAGTTATTCTTTGATGGCTCTTATACTCAAGGAGGTTCCGGTGCCGGCATACTATTGGTCACTCCTCAAGGTTACACCATTCCAAAGTCCTACAAGCTTATGTTTCCATGCACAAACAATATAGTGGAATATGAGGCACTTGTCATAGGCATCAAAATGGCCTTAGAGTGGAACATCAAAGAACTACAAATTTATGGAGATTCTCAACTTATCATCAATCAAGTCAATAATGAATATAACACTAAAGATGAAAAGTTGATGCCATATAAGACTATGATTGATGGATGGAAGAAATAATTTTCCTTGATCACTTTTGAATAGATTCCTAGAGAGAAAAATAGAGCAGCTGAGGCCATGGCCACCTTGGCTTCCTTGTTACAAAAATCGGATCAAAATGAGAAGTATGAGTTCTTGGTGGAAGAGTTGGTGAAACCGGCATTCAACCTTCCCAAAACCCAAATTGTTGCCCTATTACATGGACATGACTCCCCTTGGTACAGACCTATATACACATACCTCAAAGACAAAGTACTACCCTCAGACCAAATCCGAGCTCAAAAATGCAACTTCATACGCCAATCAGCCCGTTACCTAATCCTTTCCGAAACATTGTATCATAAGGGTTTTGATGGGATGTTACTTAGATGTCTAGAAGAAGAAGAGTCTAAGTTATCTTTACATGAGGTTCACGAAGGCATTTGCGGGTCCCACTCAAGCGATCTAAACCTAGCTAAGAAAATCCTTTGCTTAGGGTATTTCTGGAAGACATTAGAAAAGGATGCTTGCCATTTTGTGAAGACATGTAGTAAATGTCAATATCATGGCAACATGATACATGCACTGGCACAGGAATTACACCCATTTGTCACACCATGGCCTTTCTATCAATGGGGGTTTGATCTAATTGGCGTTATACATCCATCTTCTTCAAATGGGCACAAACACATCATAATCACAATAGAATATTTCACTAAGTGGGTTGAAGCAGTTCCTTTGATAATGGCAACGGGTAAACAAATTTTCATGTTTATCTTAAATCACATCATTTGCCAATATGGTATTCCTCATGCCATAATATAGATAATGGAAAACAGTTCAAGAATAAGGATGTTGATGAACTTTGTGCTACATTTCATATCACTCACCATTCTTCATCAATTTATTACCCTCAGGGAAATGGGCAAGCCGAAGCCACGAATAAGAATATCTTGAAGATTTTGAAAAGGTCGGTCAATAAATCAGGAAGGGATTGGCATATGCAAATTAATCCAGCATTATGGGCCTATAGAACTAGCATAAGAACACCCACAGGAGCCACGCCATTTTCATTAGTCTATGGGGCTGAAGTAGTTCTACCATTAGAGGCTAAAATCCCGTCTCTATGAGTATCATTACAAGGATTGATCATAGATGAAGACTATAGAGTAGCTAGGCTTCAACAGTTGGAGTTACTTGAAGAACATCAAACACAAGCTTATGAGCACCTGAAAGTGTATTAGAATAGAATCTCGAAGAACTATAATAAACATATTAAACCGAGAGTCTTTCAGGTAGGAGACTTATTGTTGAGGGAAAACCCAAAGAATCAAGTTGAAAGAGAGAAGAAAGGAAAATGGGAAGCTAATTGGCTTGGCCCATTCATCATAGTATCTTCATTTGGCACATGAACCTATAAATTATCAGATTGTGAAGGAGAGGAGCTCCAAGAACCCATCAATAGAATTCATCTCAAAAGGTTCTGCACATGAGTTAGATGATAGAGTATAAAGAGTATCAGATGAGAGAGCATCATATTTATTGTACATAGTTCAAAAGAGATTTTGAAAATACCAAAAACATTTGCAAAGCACAAAAAATCAAAACATTGAAAAATTGAGAATGAAGAAAGGGAAAAACATTCAAAAAAGATGTTGTCTTGGTGAAAACCTAGCAAATAGGCACCTTGATGATATGAAAAAAGAAAAAGAAAAAGAAAAAGAAAAAAGAAAACTACAAAAAAATTGAAAAAAGAGAAAAAAGTGCCTTGGTGAAAACCTAGAAATAGGCATCTTGGTAGCAAAAAAAGTAAAAAGCTTTTAAAAAAAAAAGAAAAAAAGAGCTTGATCCACCCAAAGGGTGAAAACTTGGTAAACAAGTGCCTTTTGTTCCCTTAAGTTTGTCTTTCCTAGTCACATATGTCCATATTGTAGCATTTCCATCATCTCATTTGTACAACCACCATTGCATTCGTCATTTGTACATAGTCATAATAAAGCCGATTAGTCGCATTGTTGCATTGTCTATCAGCCCTAAGTTTGTCAACCAATCACATTTATCCTATGGGGGTAGAAGAAGATTGCAAATTTGGTACCAAAGGGATTCAATAAGTGCTACAATCAGTCACGTCAGAGAGAGATTTATCAGAGTTTCGGAAGAGAGGAAAGTTTACTGAGCCTAAGTATTTGACCCTACAACATAATCCTTGAGCTTTCATTGACTTTATTATTCAGAATTAAAAATGGACAAAAACACCTTAAAGATCAGAATACTTGGAAATACTTGTTGGAAAATCCTAAAACATGGAAAAACATTCAAAAGCTTTCTTTCTTGGAAAAATAATGAAACATGGTACAACATTTGAAATTTTCTTGTTGATATATCTTGATGAAATTGACTTTTTATCACCTCTTTTAGCTAATCGATGATGTTTCAACTAGATTGGCCATGATAAAGACGTGATATTTTTCTTGCCTTTGAGTGATTGTTTTGAGGAAGATTCATCCACTTATGAGAATTCATCTAACGACATGGTCATCAAAGAACCATCGAGGACTATCTCATAAGAGGAAGGATTAACCTTTGTTTGTTTACACAAATGGATCCCTTGGCTATTTAGATTTTCTATATCTTAATACCAAAACTCCACTTGCAACATTGAATCTGTTGACATTGGTATTTAGACTCCCATAGTTTGGTCATCCAACTAGTGAGGGTTGTACCAGTTTCAAAATAAGGTTACCAAAATTCGATAAAAAGCGGTATTCATATCATCATGATGTGGTCAATGATGATTGTACTAGCTTTCCGGTCCCAAAAATGCTCAATGATGAAAATTTATCCTCATGGCATTTATTTGCTAAAAGCTGGTGACACTTAGGTTGCATTATCATGTTAGATTAATTACATGGCACTATCATGTTTAGATTAATTGCATTGCATTAGCATGGAAAGTTAATTGCATTTATCTATGGTAAATTTCCAAGAACAAGGGGGGGGGGGGGCACATCAATAAAAACTTAAGTTGGTTCAAAACATCAATGAAATGGGGGAGATCACAAATTCAAAACATTCATTATAATCCTTGATTTTAAAAAAACAACAATGCAAGTGAGATTATCTTTGCATTCATGTATAGCATTCAATCATTATTCATTACTCATATATCAAAAGGAAAGAAAAGAAATCATACATCATGCATTCATAAAGTAAGAGTTCGCATTGCATTCATCTAAATACTTGAAAATAAAAAAAACATAGGAAAATACATATGCATTTCCATCAAACATTTTGCATCCATACATTGACAAAACAGAAAAGCATATCATCAAAATCCATACATCATTGCACTCATTTATCTATATCATAAAATAAGATAACTGCATCCATGGCATAAATCATAAATGCATACACACATCATATAGCTGCATAAAAGATAATCTCATAAATCAACTCATCAAGATGATCCAAGGAGTATATCATCATATATCATCAAAAGAGTGTTCATCATATGATCATCAAATCAAGTATATCAAGGTATAATGTCATCAAAATGCTACATCAAATGTTCCGAGCAATGGATAACATGACATATGAAACAAAGGGGACATCATCAATGAGTAACTATATCAATCAAGAGCTTGCAGCACCAGAACCATCTGGACCTCTACCATCTGGTGGAGGGGGAGGAGCTTGTGAAGTACTCACTCCATCCTGTCTCCGAACAACCATGGCTGATACAAATTGCTATAATAAAGAGGCAACCTGATCCAACCGACCCACAACAGTGGACATATCTATCCTCAATACCTGCATATCTTGAGATAATCCATCAATACGATCACCCTATGGCTGTGGAGCTGGGGGAGGCATCTATGGAGCACCATCATCCTATTGTGCCTAATCTTGCTAAGCTGCATCATCATCATGCTGAGCCAAGGCTACTCTCTATAACTGTACCAAGGGATCCAATCCCCTAGGAATCTACCTAGCTACATCAATCTATGCCTACCTCTAAGCTCTCTGATGTCTATGAGCTCTATCATGTCTATTTGCTCTAAGTTGTCTATCAACTGCATCATCCTACACTCTAGCTGGTCTATCTCTAGTATCCCCATGATCATGACCCTGTCTAAGCTATCCTCTACCTGGTGCAACCTAAGGATGTCTACGTCCTCATCCTCTCCAATGTCTATCATCCCTATCACCATCACGATGTCGAGGAATAGGCTCAGCTAGATCAGTGAAATGAGGAAACCTATTGCGAGCCCACCAATCTACATACTCATGTGACACCCCTGCATCTGCAACACCTGTCAACATCTCCTATCTGCAAATAGTCATACCCGCAATCTAATCTAATGCAAACTGATAATCAATACATGGACCCCATAGAGAGATCTCTGCCTATACTTGAGCATATAGTGCATTAGCCTAAGGCATATCCTATGTCTGACCATACTATCTCAAAACTCTACCAAAGCAGAAGCACTCAATAGTAGTGGTAGTATGCCCAATCATCCAGTGAGGGGTGAACATGTATGGTAACTCATCCTCTATCCATCTATCACAACCGAGGAAAGGATGTCATGTAACCTGATCGAGATCATCAATCTAACATCTCCAGTAATCCAAGTGACCCAAGTGGTGCTGAATCACCATACCAGTGTAAAGGAAAGCATAAGGAAATCCCTGATGTCGAACCCTATCAGAAATGGGCCTAGTAATGGGAAGATGCTCCCATATCCACAATTGATGAACAATGGCACCCACTGATAATGATGCACTCCCCTGATACACCACCTCGTGTAAATCATGATATAACTATGCTAGAATGCAGGAACCCCAATCAAACCATTGAGAATGAGCAAGTAAATCCTCCATGATCCTACCCCAACCGACTGAAAAACCACGACCTCGCCGGTCGGGAAGTAGTAAACCACCAATCACTACACCCAAAACTACTGGCAATGTAGGAAAAGATGCAAACTGAGGCCATGTAATAGTATCCCCATCTCCTATAGTTTTGTCCCCAAATACTCATTGACAGATAGAAGAATCATAGACAGAATCATAATATACTATCTCTCCTTTGCACGGGATCTGAAGCAATCTATACACGTCCTCAGGTGTGATAGTCATTTCTCCATATGGTAAGTGGAATGTGTTGTGGTTGGAGTGCCATCGCTCCACCACTGTAGTCAGTAACCCATGGTTTAGCTGAAACTGTGGGAGGTCAAGTAAAAATCTCAATCCACATCACTCAATAACATGGAACTCAGCTATTGTGAGTCCCTGACTCAAGTCAATAACCCAAGAGGCAACTGACCGGACGCATAAGGTAGGACTGTGATCCTGTTGGCAAAGTAAAAGGAATCATATCAGTACATCATATCAAGTAATTATCTCAATTCAATCTTCTCAAAAGTCTCAAGTCATCACACCAAGTACCATCGTTCATTTCTCTGTATCCTGAGAATGAAGTGGCAATATCAAAATCATATCAGTTTTCACACTGATTGATTTATCCTATTAATCACTATCCTAAATGGGATTGACAAATCATATTCCAAAGTACCACTATCTAGATATCCTAAACCAATTGTTTTGTTGACAATAACAAACCTACACTTATCATCTGAATCTATCATCAAGAGTTATCAAAATTTTCATCAGACGTAATCAAGTACACGTGTGAAAAGTACAAAAATTTTCCAAATAGTTAATAGGCATGATTTTTATCATGCTAGGTGACATTTAACCTCAGGTGATAGTGAAAGCATGTCAGGTGATAGTTTTCTATTAGGCGATAGTGAATTGGGCTACGCGATAGTGAATGCTAGCCTAGGCGACAACAAATTTGTTAGGGTTATCATAGGCGACAACCTATTGGAAAAGGGGCAGATTAACCTAGCTCTAGGTGGGAGTTGTTATAGTTTTAGGTGAGAGGAAAAGATTCCTAAGCGAGGATAAAATACACAAAGGCAGGAGTAAAAACCATGGACGCGACAGTAAAATAGCCTAAGCGACAGTAAAATCATTTCTAGGTGAGAGTTCTTAAATTCAAGGCAATGACGAAACATGAAATTGCAATAAATGATCATAAATGCACCATAAATGCTCAATTGAGGTTTATAATGACTTACTGGAGGTCCATACTCAAGCGGCCTCGCATATCTTTGGCACCTCTCAAATCTATGCTCCCGAATCGGTACAACCATCTCGAAAATCACTAGAGGATCAAAGCGAAAATCACCAAGATGAAAAGTAAAAATGAATGGTAAAACAAGGTTTCTCAACCTATTTAAGGTATTTTGACCTAATTTTGGAGGTGAAACTAGCTGTGGACCTATCTTAACTACTCAAACCAAACCAGGGCATAATTGTACATCATGACATCTCATCAAATAGTCAGAAATGAAAACATATTTGATAAATCAAACATCAAATCAATTTTTTTTCAAAATCAAGAAATTAATATGTTTTAATTTCTAAGGGGGCATAAGGGTATCAAATCGAAGTTGCAATCAAACATCACGAAATCAGTGGGGCATCATAAATTTTTTTATCAAGAGGCAACAATCAATCACATAAGGAATCAACAATCAGGACTTAAAGGATCTTTGAACCAATGTCCTTCGCACATTGATTCAAAGAGGGGCATTTGTAGACATGTAAAATTGGACAAGTACTTTTCAAAATGCATTAAAATCAATAAATGGATCAAAAATCAATACAATGGACATAATTAAATAAAGTTGAGCAAAATCAATTAAAACAAGGGAATTATTAAATAATGATGTTAAATAATTAAATTGAAGCTTAAAAGGGCCAAAAACACTATATAATTGATTTTAATCAATTAATTGTATAGTTGTTTAAATAAAAAATCAAAATGAACCTATTACCCTTCCATGGCTAAATTTAATTAATTAATTGAATTAATATTCCTATTTTCTTTCAACAAAGTGATCAACCAATGAGAATTGAGAACAAAAGGACATAAATCACTCAAACATTTAAATTGTCCAAAGATTTGAAACCATTTAAAGGCTTGTCCCCTCATTTGTCCCCCCATTTATGGACAATGCAAAGTTTTTGACTCAACCAAGGGATAACCATGATTACTTCATTCCACCCCCTACCCTTGGACATTTACTATATGTATGAGGCATTTTGGAGAGCATTTCCATCTTGGAATTTCATTTGCATAGCATTGTTACTATAGGCAATTGAGATCATTTCCAAGAGCAATGTGAGCCTTTTTAAGCATTTAGTATCATAATTTCATCATTCTTGAGCTATAATCATCTTAGAAGCAAAGCATAAGCATTGTAGCAGCATCATTTCTCATTTTAGAGGTGTCATTAGTAAGGATTGTAGCTGAGGGATTCACTTACCACTTCTATCTAGAGATCCATGGGATAATATAGATTATAATTTCAATTCTAGTTAAATTTGCATTGTATTTGATTAGATTGATGTTAGTAGATCTTAATTCCATGCAGGTGAGTAACTTCATCACACACATAGTATAGTTTAAAATAATGAGGGAAAGAATAAAATGTATTAGAAAAACTCATATCCATTCATAAGAACCATAGAGAAGCATTTTTACCATCAAATCCTCTGATATGGACGCTTCTCTATGGTTCTTGTGAATGGATACGAGTTTGTCTGATACATTTTGTTATTTCCCTCATTATTTTAAACTATACTATGGACCATAGAAGATATAAAGTAACTCATTTCTCTATGGTTCTTGTGAATGGATATGAGTTTGTTTGATACATTTTAATGAGGGTGTTAAGTTAGTTATATGGATATGAGTTTGTCTGATACATTTCTCTATGGTTCTTGTGAATGGATATGAGTTTGTCTGATACATTTTGTTCTGATCCATCCTACTCATTTATACTCGGGGTGGAGGGTCATACCAATCCAATATTGTAACAATCCAAGTGACTGTGACCCCTACTCACTATTCAGGGATAGTTAGCACAAAAACAGAGGGTTTACATCTTCTATGGTCCATAGTATAGTCTAAAATAATGAGGGAAAGAACAAAATGTATTAGACAAACTCATATTCATTCACAAGAACCATAGAGAAGCATTTTTACCATTAAATTCTTTGA
This sequence comes from Chamaecyparis obtusa, assembly GCA_027943335.1. Lineage (NCBI taxonomy): Eukaryota > Viridiplantae > Streptophyta > Pinopsida > Cupressales > Cupressaceae > Chamaecyparis > Chamaecyparis obtusa. The sequence continues at coordinate 791,286 of BSBK01000143.1, forward strand.
TATGGGCGCTTCTCTATGGTTCTTGTGAATGCATATGAGTTTGTTTGATACATTTTGTTCTTTCCCTCATTATTTTAAACTATACTATGGACCATAGAAGATGTAAAGTAACTCATTTCTCTATGGTTCTTGTGAATGGATATGAGTTTGTCTGATACATTTTAATGAGGGTGTAAAGTTAGTTATATGGGTGCTTCTCTATGGTTCTTGTGAATGGATATGAGTTTATCTGATACATTTTGTTCTTTCCCTCATCATTTTAAACTATACTATGGACCATAGAAGATGTAAAGTAACTCATTTATGTATGGTTCTTGTGAATGGATATGAGTTTGTCTGATACATTTTGTTCTAATCCATCCTACTCATTTATACCTAGAGTGGAGGATCATACCAATCCAATATTGCAACAATCCAAGTCTACCCTGCTCACTGTTCAGGGATAGTTAACACAAAAATGGAGGGTTTACATCTTCTATGGTCCATAGTATAGTTTAAAATAATGAGGGAAAGAAAAAAATGTATCAGAGAAACTCATATCCATTTACAAGAACCATAGAGAAGCATTTTTACCATCAAATCCTCTGATTGTACCCTCATGGGTTATCCCTAGTAGAGTACACTAACTTTACATTTTTATTGCTTCAAAGTGGATTACATTGATCTTCATGATTTGAGATCAATTATCTACCCTGTCTTCACTCTCTCCCCTTCGAAACACACCCTTATCTCTATTAAATAAGCCTCTCAAGGCTAGTATAACCCCTACTAACCATAACAGTCAGTTATAGGACTGTTGACAGCTAGTTATTTGCTTATGTTGGTTGTCTAGTTGACAACAAGTTGTCAACTTCGACAACATTCCAGCTCTTAGGTATTTATAACATTTCCTTGAACCTTTTAGATTAAAAAACATACAACATACTTCTTCTTAATGTTCCTCTAACAATCCTTTGTCATCTTTCTTTGTTTTGAATGAATGACTACACATATGTTCCAAATTCCGTTTACAATATATTAAAGACTACCAATGAAATGTATATAAATCTTAATGATACAATATTATAAAATGCCTTCTCTTTTTATTTATTACAATGTGTTTAAAGGCTTTGCATTACATCACTACACATGAAAGAGAAAACCACGTCTAAATTATATCTAGGATTGTGCCACAAATATATTTCTCTACATCTTGTATATCGCCTCTGTCACTAAGGTTTCAATGGCCAACAACAATGGAAAAGCTAAGAAGATTTCTTATTTCTTTTGTTTTTGCACATTCCGTAGGGTTAAATTGAAGCAATAAAATCCCCAAGCCATCGTTATCAAGTTTCTCTATCTTCTAGTTAAATCTCTTAGAGAAGGAAAATGCTGCTTACAACCATCTAGATCCTCCACTAATAATACTAATGGAGCCCTAGAAACAAGAAAAAGAGCTTAGTGTTATAATAATATGGCAATGACAACAATGGTGGCATTGAGGAGGCAATTACTAATTGAAGTGTGCCAACATTTCCATTCCACTGAGTGCTTGTACACTGAAGCTAGGTAGAGATATCAACAAAGTGGATATCACCATATCAGATCATCATGATCCCAATATTTAAGCCATTTTCATAATTCACAGCCATTGAAATTGAACAAATTTTTTTTCTAGAACAATCAACTTCATATCCATAGTATCTATTGTACCCATTGCAAAAATTTCACTTTTGTAGATAATTTTACATGTTCTAATACATATATTGGGAAATGGTAAAAAATTGATAGATCCATTATATGACAAGGGCATCATTTTATACGAAAGCATGGACAGTTGGCACCACCTAAACCATCAACACATATAGAGAAACTACAGTAACATTGCCAACAAAAGTACAAGGCATTGGGCCAACGATTCTATTCTAGTTCACTAGGTTCTACTTTTGTATTTCATTTCACCATCTTCCACTCCTATACCAACTGGATTAAGTAGTAAATATTTTCACTTGGAAGGTAAGAGTATTTGTTAATTTAAATTTAATTTGAGACCTAAATAATTTAGTTAGTGTCCACGTGTATTTATTTTTCACTATTCTAAGATTATATTACGTAGAACCAAAATCTTTAATAATATCTTGATTATGATATTTGTAATTTGAAGATGTACATATGGCAGTTTTGGCACTAGTTAGATTGTTAATAGTGGACTGTTATTCTCTTCCTTTGGACTACCCCACATAAAATAAAAATATATTGTTATAAAGTTAGTGTAATGTGTATTGTACTAATATGATCAAATTCAAAACTCTTTTATGTTCTTTTGATTTGCAATAAACATGAAAATGACAAATTGAATATAGACATAAATATTCATGAAACCACACCAAATAGAAGTTGAAACTTTCTAGAAATAATATAAAATTTTCCCATCATTTCTTGAGATAGATTTTATAATTTTTTTATTGTTAAATATATTTGATCACACACACACACCCACACATGGTCTTAAAATAAAAGCACCCATGTTGTAGGTGTCTACTAAGCATAATGTAGGCTAGGGCATCCATTGAATTTTGAATTCCAATCACTATAATATATTAATAAATTTGATAATATATTTTATTTAAAAAAAAAATTGAATTTGCTGTCAATTTTTCAACCATCATAGCAATGTAGTTTCGACGAGAATGCTATAATCTCGATGAATGTTTTGAACATCTGTTGACACTATTTCGACCAGCATTATGTGATTATTTCGACCAACATTTGTTGAAGAAGATGAAACATATGTCAACAATTCTTCCAGATTGAAGTGATTATTTCGACATTGGTTTAGTCGATAATTTGACGATTATAAAGGTCGCATTTACGAAAAACATATTATGTGTCAAATAATCGATGAAAAAAGTTTGACAACAGTGATGGTCGTCTGGTCGACCAATTTGCATAAAAAAATCAACTAATCCTCGTCGAAAAATAACCTAAAATTTACTAGTGTGAAGGGGTGCAAATAATCAACCATTTAGCTAGTGCCTTCTCTTTCTATCTTCATATTAACATCATTTTTGTTTTCTTGTCATTTAATCTTGTTACAATACTATTTGAGGTTGTTTGATGGGAAGGTCTTTATATATTTTTTATGTTCAATTCTGTCATATTTTTCTTACACTTTGAGTTGGTTTGATGGGAAATTCTCTATATTTTCTTGATGTTCAATTTTTTCATTCACAAGTTTATTTTGTTGCTGGATATGGGAGCACAAGTACTAGAGATTATCTATTCTATCAAAATCATCTTGGATGCCTCATCCTTTATCATACTCGAAAAGATTTAAACAAAGCCTCTATATTTCAAATCTAAAATCATTTTATATAAACTAATTTTATAAAAGATTATATTAAAATATTATACACTACATAAATGAAAAACAAAATTCTTATAAAATATTAATATAATCTAAAAAACATTCTTATTAAATTAATTGACATTATCTATTATAGATTTTTTCCATGTACATTTATAGACAACGATATAAATATTTTGACATATAAATTTTTTTAATTAAATTCTTTTTAAATTAACATTAATATTATTATTTAAACTTCTAAAATTTAATATTATAATAATATTTATATACAAACAAGAGATGTGTGCAGTAGGAATCCCTGCCTTATGTTAAGAAAGGAGATAAAGTATAAAGCAGAGAGCAAGGCAAAGTACATAGTAGGTAGCTAGATGACTTTGATTATATTTTGAAAAGAGTGAAATTTGTGAAGTAGTTTTGTAAACAGTTTAAGGTACGTTAGCTAGGTGCATATCTCTTAATGTATATCCAACATGCTTCCAACTTTGATTCAAAAATTTATGCAATATGTATAGTTTTGATCCCGATGAAAAGATGTCAAAGTTCTCATTTGATCAACAACAATCACTATTGTTCTTAGTGCAGTTGGAATCTTTATTGTGTAATTTTACTAGTTCAAGAAGAATACCAAAGCACAATTACCTAATTAAGAGATCAAATGACATTATATTATTATATTTATAACTATATTGGCTTAATGAAGTATCACAATAAAATCTACTCCGTACAAACAACACAACAACCAATATAGAATACATATCTCTATAGTAGCATGAGTAGGCTACCTATGCTAATGGGTTATGCCATTTTTTGTTTTTTGCCATTTTTTAATTTACATTTAAGAAATTTGAGGCTTACTTGAGTTTCAATTTTATATGTCAAGAATGAAATGCAATATGAGTATTGTTTGTGTCGATTATATTGGTGTATGTTTTAGTAATGTGGCTCCAGTAAATTCATGTGCGATCTATATTTTACATTTTGTTATTACAACCTCTCCATGTTTGGATTGCAACTCGATAAGGCATCTTAGGCATTATTCATGATACTCTTTCTTTTTCATTTCATTATTTTTTGGCAGTTTGCTAGCTATTTGGGAGATTCTTTCAACATTTTATATGCTTTTCAATTTGATTTTTCCACGTGTTTCCCTTTTCTCTGTAGATTTGTAGTTGGATAGATGCCTGTCCTTTGACCTTCCTCGACTCCAACTCATAACATTCAATAAGGTTCCACATCATAATGCTAAAAAACAAGTGTCACTAAGCTATTCTACACCTTGTGAAAGATTAAAGTCCAACCGTCAACTAAACACTCAAGAAAACTTATGTGAAAATATGTATACACCCTTTGACTTTTAAATCTATATCTATCTTATGCAAGGTAAAAATACAAATATGAATTATATATTTAAGGGAGTTAAAAATAGAATAAGGAAGTTAAAATAGTATATGGGTAAAGTCCACTCTAACATAGTAATCAATGAAAGGATAAGTTAAAATGCAAAGATCAATTATAATTGAGAAAGTTAAATAGAATATGGGAATAACTGATTAATCTAGTAAAAAATGAAAAACTGCAACAATAAAGGGAGAACATTAAAATGGGTCTGCTAAGCCTTGCTGAAACATGCTTGAAGAAGATTCAGGCTTTTAAAACATAAAGATAAAACATAAGGCACACTAGTCTATAAAACGCTCGCCTTGCATGAATTAAAATTTCAGCAGACATTATTCTGTGCAATACTCCAGGAAAAATAGTCCACATCAAAATTCTCATTCACAAGCAAATGTACCCACAAGAGCTCAGTAATTTGCACCATTTAGACTGAACCAAAACAAAGAAGGTAGCAATTAGTCAGGCTGGGTTACCCTGGGGATTCAAACTGGTGACAACAAATAAAAACCCTAAGATCTGAACTTAAATAAATATTTTACTATACCAACCTGAACAAGGGAAAAATTTCTGAGTCAAACTCTGTTGTGGGAATATTAGATCTCATGGCTAACAACCTTAATTGGATGCAAACCAACTCCTCCCCCATGTACATGGACTAGCATTTCATGTTGCCCACACACAAATATCGTCATTGATTTGACACCCAAATTGGGGGATTTGACAGACCTGGTGTCACTTGACCTTAGCAACAATTCTCTGTCTGGAAACATTATTTCAAAGTTGGGAGACTACAATGAATTATAAGGTGTAATGAGTGCTTGCAAACAACTCATTTATGATCATTTCGGTGGTTGAAAACAATTAGCACAAAGATGGATTGAAAAGCAGGCAAAATCCTCAAAATCATCACTGAATTCTGCTTCTGCTTCTATCAATCTCACAGACGCAATTGAAAACAATTAGATTGAACCCCAATAAAGAATGTACAAAATAATGTGATAGAGAGATGAGGCCTATGAGATGTGATGTAAACAAATAAAGAAAAACATGAAATACTAGTATGTTTCTATTTAATGTCTGAAAGCTTATCAATACGTTAATATGTACTATTCTCAACAACATTAAGGGAAAGAAGATCAACTTTTTGCGAGGCTTCTTGGATTGCAATGTGCCATCAAATTATGGTTATGCTGAACTATCCAAAGTAAAACACCTTTTATTACTTGCTAAGATAAACCTGGCAATCAAACAAACATATATTTATGTTTAAGATAATAAAATGTGAGATTGGAAAAGCAATAACCAACGGAATTAAAATACAAAGATAAAATATGAATCATAATTTACATTTCTGGTTGTGGTGTGCCTGGAAAAAATATACATGTGGCTCTTAAAAAAAGTGGTTCTGGTGTGCTTTCAAAACAAATATGTGGCTAAAAATATTTGGCTATGATGTGCCTTAAAAACCATACACATGGTTCTACAATTCATCTCAAATTATACTTAGAACTCCATTACATTTGATGTTGACATTGCACAGGTCAAGCCTCCAACTAGTGTAACTCTTAGAATATTTCTCGCGGGTATGAAAAAAGGTGGAGCACCAGCTAGCATAGTTGCAGTCTTAAACCAAAGGCTCCTACACCAAAAATAAGCACAGTGCAATAATAATTTGTGGTAGCATTGGTATGTCCAGGATATTATTATATTTAATTATTTGAGAAGTGTTAGACCTTTGAAACACCTCTATGTTTTCAGTGAGGCAACTCTAGAAAGCAAATGTAAAGATAAGACTACACTTAGTGCAATTGCAACTCTGTACATCAAAAACATATTATACATTGTAAACATGAAAATCAGTGGGGTAACAGTTTTTATGATATTTACAACCACCAAATGTCACAACCCATTTTCTATCAAATAGAAAATTGCCACTCTTCCTAAATCGCCGCTAATGGTGATAGTGGAATAAATTAATCCAAATTAAATAGTGATTGTTAACTTCCACTTCTGGCAGTAATTTTGGCATAATTATCTTTCCTACACTAAAGTAGAGAAAAAGGCATTAAATTTTTTAATGTATCCCACACACAAAGTACCTCATAATTTTCACATACTCTAACATTTTGCAATATGGAACAACAAACAATCACACCACTCAAGGTAGACAATTTCCAAGCTCACAGAACTGTTTCAAACTTTTATTGTTTCAAGAGCAACTAGGGACATTCATAAAATTTTGCACACGTAAGAAATATTATCCCTCAAGTGTCTATTTCCCATTAAACAAGGAACATCCTATCTTTCTCTATCAAGATAAATTGAAATTGGAAGACACTCTAGTCAATCCAAGGAATCATACTTACGTTTATAGACCAAGCATTAATCGTCTCACAATTTCTACGACTAAGGGTTGCAACCAAGCATAGTGAACTCAAGGCCCTAGTATGAAACCCAAAGCTCTGATACCATATGTAAATTTATAGGAACACACACATATTCCTGAAATAAATCATTCATTAGAAGCCTCGTAGATAAATTCTAGTGACTGTGTGAATTCCATTACTATCGTTCAGTTTTATAAGGTTAGAGTTACCCCTCTCTAACAATATTCCCCTGATATTATAATGTGTCATTTCATTTGTGCATACATAGGAACAACATCAAAGCATCAGTTCATGCCGCTATCATAATCAAAATTAAAAATCTAACATTCTCATAACTCAATGCTTTCAGAAATAACTTACATGATACTCTTAAGTAGTAATAAAGTACCCACATACATGTGCTTACTATACCTTATCGTGGTATCACAATAAATTGAGCACATTTTTGGTTGCCTTAGATCCACGTTATTGGCATACTCATATTTATATACTCACAATACTTTTAGCCCAATCATAATGTCAATACTTTTGAAAATAAAAATTTCAATATTCTATATTCAAGAGAAAAGAGTCATTGAAGATTGTAAAATTTCAACTAAAATATGCTTTAAATCACAATTGATCACAAGTAAATCTTTCATATGTACCTTCTAACATGTGGTACTTACTAAGTGAGAAATTCATCTGTTCATTTCGTGAATCAAAGATTGGGTTTTAGTTACTCCAAAAAATAGTGAACCAATTCATATATGTTAACATATCTACAAACTATATAAAATTTGATTTAATTTGGTTAAACAAAGAAGTTGTTTAACACAGAAATGCATGATTTCTTAGAAATCTTATGTGTGTTCAAAGGACATATGCATGATGATAATTGTGAGTTTTAAAATTTCTCTAATTTAAAATGAAATAAATGGTTGTATTTTCTTGAGATATCCTTGAATGCTAAATGAGATGGAACTAAAACTGTTGATATGTTTTATACTGTTGTAGATAGGATGTTAATAAATCCTATGTTGTATACCCATGTTTGAACTTATGATTTCATTGTTAGCATTGAAGTATGTATCTTAATTTGCACAATTCCATTACTTCTAGTAGTTTTACTTGATTAGATTCCCTCTAGCTGGGTTGGGTATCCTTCATGTCAAGAAAGATTCCAGGGAAGTGTTACTACTTCATGGTAGGGTGGAAACACACTCCCACAATATTCTCACCCTTGCTGACCTTGTGAACAGGTTTTTGAAGCTTCTTGCAGGATGGACTTTCCTATAAAGTGTTATACGCTTCTTTGTATTCGACAAGGAGGTATTTGGTAATTTTGTTGTTTACTTTTGATATTAATGTGGAAGTACATATTTGATCTAATCTTTATGTTTTATTGATGTGATTCGATAGATGGTCGAAAAATTCTTGGATTGTTATCTTGTCATGATAGTTTTGTACTTGCTTGTATTTGATGTGATGACATCTCTTATTGTGACTCTATTAGGATGTTTGATGGATGGTCAACTTTCTGATTATCTTTGGACATAGGTATGTTTTATCATTTCGATAGTTGTGGTCATAATTGTATTTCTTTTATTTCTATATTATAGGGAATCTATTGGCATCTTGTCGACTTATGCATTCAACCTTTGACTTGTTGACCGAATTCCTTGTATTTCAAATTTTTAATTGATGTGGCTTTTGTGTCATAAGTTCACTTATTACACCAAATTTATAATTATGGTCACCAATGAAGATGATACGAAGCGAGAACAAGTTGATGGCATTTTAACCTATGAGTTACAATTTACATCTTGCAAAAAGGAAAAATTATTCAATGTAGAGACTCAAAGGTCTAAAGAGAAATCTTATATAATGCTTAGCATCATCTACCAATGTGATAAGATTAACATCAAGTAGAAAAAGAAAACCGTTCGTTGCGTAAGACACCAAAGAGATTGAGTTGGGAAGCGAGATCTCAATATTGGAATAATAGTGACAAAGTTTGAGTTGTAAAGAGAACATTCACATATAAAGATCATTTTAACGATGGTTTGAAGTAGTGTTTAAACATTTCATAGAACAACTTTATCAAGTATTTTTTTCAACACAAATATTATATACATCATGGTATAATCTTGTGCATGTTACCAATTTAAAGTGGTGGTTGCCAAAAAGACAGCGAACAATACAACTGTATTTGTTTAGCATAGTATCATTTTCTAGTTTAAAAATGTTTAACTCTAGAAGTCCAAAACTAAATCTATTTTCTTTGCATTGTGTTTTCTTTTGTCAAAAAATAGGAATATGCGAAGGACAATAACTTGCAGTGAACCTTGAGATGCTTAATGTACCTGCATTTTAAAAAAACAAGTTCATTAAGAGGGAAAAGCTGGTAAACAATGGTCTAAAATCATAACCTTTTTAATATTGTGAGAAATAAAAATGAGGAGGTCTTTTGGTCTTACATTGTTGGATTCTATAGCAATGGAAATGATGTTGTTGTTCATCACAATTGTGAAGGTGCCTTGAATCTCAAATGTTCACATGAGACCAACAACTTTAGACAGGTTTTCTTTATAGTTTTCAAATGGTATTTCTTTAAGCTCTAAGAAGTGTTGCTCAAGGAGTTCACCATGCATGTTGCAATCCACAATGTCATCTTATGTTTGTATTATGCATTGCAAAAAGGGTTTGGGAGCAAAGCTTGTGTTTTTTGCACATGCAATGCATTGGGAATTGTTGGTGGTTGAGGATAGCGCCATTGATGTTGGTTGGTGACATAAGGTGCACAGGAGATGGTATGGTGCTAGGTAAGCATTTTTTATTTTCAAAGTACCAGCCACCAATAATTTTAATGAAGATTTAAGAATGGATTCAAGACTATTATTCAGTTATGTGTAATGTAATTGTGGTTGGGTTTTAAAGACTATGGTTTTGCCACTTACCTAGATATTGGAGGAGACAATATTTTTTAGAGCAGTCTTTGCATACTCGTCATCGAGATTGTCAATGAATGTGGATGCAGGTATTTTTTTTATGAGGTATGTGCCCTTTGACCTGTTAAGTAATCAATGTCTGGAAATTTGTTAAATGATTTTAATTCCCTGCAAAGTTTATGTTGTTAAAATAAAGAAATTTGTATATTAGGCAAACAAAGTATGATGTTATTAATTGAATTATTTTCCTGCTTGATCTCACCTTTAAACAAAAAGATTAATTATGTTTTGGGAATATGGGTTTTGTTGTAAAATAATTGAGATTCCTTGTTTCATTGAGTTAACTACTTGGTTATTTTTACTGTTCAAGAAACTAGTTCAAATAAAGACTGCTAAATCTGAAGGAGATGATAATTTTTAAGTTAAAAAAAGGGTAGATTATTGCAAACTCAGGTTGATCTTTCCTTAATATCTGTTCATGAAAACTAAAATGTTAAAACTTGTTCTATTTAAGAGTAAATAATATTATCTTTAAATCATAGATTTTAATCTTTGAGTTCCTGCAAATCAATTTAAACCAGTCTTAAATCTAGTAAGATATAGTATATATATCTTTATATACATATAGAAATATGTATATATAGATATATTTACTGTTATGTATAATATTTCCAGATTAAATAAAAAAAATGTTGTATATATACAAACAAAATTAATACATTCACATATACAGGTTATATATTAATATATATATGTTTATATTGATATTATATATATATATATATATATATATATATATTAACATATAATAATATATGTTATTTTGTGCCAGATTAAAACATATTAAGCTATAAAATACATTGCAATATTTTTGCATGATAAAATAGATTAAAGATATATATATTAAATATACATGTAACAGTATATATATAATAATAAATATATATAAAATATAATATATGCTATGCTTTTTATTAAAAAAAAAAGGTTTTAAAAAAAAAATTAAATAAAAAAAAGGGAAGGGCCGAAGCCCTACCCCCCTCCCTCATCTATCACGTGGCGGCAATGCTACATTGCAGCACCCGCGTGTGCTACATTGTTGCACCCGCTTGTGCTGCAATGCAACACCCGCGTGAGCTGCATTGCAGCACTTTCGGGGTTTCTCTCTTCGCGGCCTCCACTAAAACAATAGGTGCTTTTGTAGAGGGCAAAGCTGAATGGTCATGGCCACTGGCTCTGGCCCATTACAGGGTTTCAAAACCCTTTAACTTGGAAAAACAAAAAAAATATATAGTAAACTTTAAAATGAAACCCTAGGCATAATGCAAATATACATATAATTATTTTTTAAAAAAAAGCATCAATCAACCCTCTCAAAGATTTCGGTTGGAGAGTACATGTGCCTGTAAAAAGAAAAAAAGAAACCGAGCCCTGTGAGATCTTGATACTTCTGCAAGATGCCCTCCTGCTCACACAAATGAATATATGTGAGTATGCACACCTCTAGTGTGTATACTCACATATGTGCATTTGTGAGTTCATGATCTTCTCCAAACCTGGTTATCTTCAATGGCTGTACCTGCATGAAGAAGAGAGAGAAGGAAAATAGAAATGGGGAAATGAGAGGCATTAGGGTTTCTAGTGTTTTAAAAGTTCTCCCAACCCAAATTTCAAATTAGGGTTTGGGAGTCACTAAATTTGATATTTGTTTTTTTTTTTAAATTAATTCTATATGTATAGTTCATACTCTCATTTAAATTAGTTAAGAAGGTATTCCTTTTACTTTAAAGTTTTAAAATAATGTATTTATTTGTAATAGGGATTTGAGAACTCGAATTAAATTCATATCTTTTAAAGAAATTAAACTGAATTTAATAGTTTGAGATTATTTTTCCATTTTATTCATTTATTAGAATATTGTGTTAAATGTTAATGTTAAGTTTTAATTATTTTAGTAGGAATATTTATTTACTTATTATTTTTTTTTATAAAAATGTATTAAGATGAAGGTAGATATTTTATGACTTAGTGTTATAGTTTATAAATTTAAGCTAATCAATAGTACATTATTAAATGCAAACCATGAAATAAAGGATGAACGAATGTTTTAGGCATTATCTTTTTATTGAGTTAATATTTTATTAAAATTTAGATAATGAATGGAAAAAAAAACTATAGAAAATATTATTGATTATTATGACCGCATCAATCCCCTTGGATGTTATTAGGATGCTTTCCCTTTAGTAAGGCTTATTCCCCTTGTCGCCTAATGTCATCCACCGAGTAAGGGATGAAGGCATGCCAACGCATGTCTTGAGTTCCCTTATGTGACATTAGGTGACTAGACCATATGATTTCACAATCTCGATGCTTCACATCGATAGGCTTGTGATTAACCTAGTTGTCGTATAGTGTTCATTTTAGTGTTCAAATTTTTTTTTGTTGTTGTGTTTTGTCCATTATTTTTGGGCATTATAGGATGATTCATGAATATTTCTATCGTAAGAGAAGCCGGGGGGATATTGGGATCATCCCATGCATTACCAGTTTGTTGGATCTGGGGATCGTAAGCTACCATCACGTTGGTAGAAATGTTGGGATCGAACAAGCTAGTAATTTGATAAGGATCCATGTTCCTTCATTTTCTAGATCTTGTCTTGATAGGCATGGAGTGGAGATCTAAAGATGCAGATGCTAGATGGATGCAAGATGCTCCTAAAAGAATCTATAGAATGATGGATCCAAGTCTAAGAGACTTCTAAGGATGGTGGATTTCTAGAATGCAATGCAAGGATTTGGATCAACTCCAGGGATGACAAAAATGTTTAAAGGATTGGTGAGATGGTTTGATTTGGATCAAGATTTGGTGGATGATTGGTGGGATGCTGGTGGAAGATTACTAAGTGTCAACAAATGAGCTTCTTTTTTCCTGATGGAGGATCAGTGGTAGGTTTTGGTCAACCTAGGATAGACTAATGATCTTTGGTCAAATGGATTCTTATCAATACAAGACAATCTCTTGCTTGAGATGATGAGGCTGTGCGAGGATACGTTGGATTTCCTTTAGGGCCCGTTTGGTGCATGGAATACCAAATGCTAGATATAGTCAATTCTTGAAGATGCTACAATTCTGGAAGATACATATCCTGAAAATGATTTCTGGAATATGGGATGACCTGTTTGATTCACCTAGAAGATGACTAAGAAGATGCACTTGAATATCTGACAAGAATCAAATATCATAGTAATTTTACCCCATCAACAACAAAACCTAGAGACAATAGTTGCAAATTAAATTCAAATCATGTCTGCCTTGGGGTTGTCGCACAACCATCAATTCAAAAGAGTTTATCATGGTGAATAAGGATTTGGATGACAACCTTAATCACAAAGATAACACCTTATTCTAACAAAGGAAAATTACAAATTCTTTTTTTACTAGAGTACTGCAGAAATTTCATTTTCGCGCTTACTATCCTCGCCCCCCTTTAACATATTTTTCTTTTAAAAGCTAATAAAACCCTCAAAATTAGTACATAAATCCTTGGATGTCTCAACACTCAAAAATGAGATCACCAGCATGAGATTTTGGGTACTCTTCTACATGATATAAAAACTACTAGGTTTCAAATATCAGAGATAAAATGGTTAAGTCCGATGAAAAAGAATGACATTGTAAACAACATTTCAGTGCCATCATGGAGCCTTTGAAATAGGCTTGGCACTGCAAACTTTCAACGATGAGAATGAAAATGATAGTGAAGGGTTTCAGCAGAAAATGAAATGAAATTTTCAATGAAAAATGAAATTTCAGATGTCAAATATTATAAACAGAAAAAAGTGGACCCAACGGCACATAAAATGGGCATTTGAAAAGTGGAATTAGAGCCTGGATTTCTAATTCCACCTTTTCAAATGGAAGATGAAATGCCCATTTTGTGGGCAAAATTGGAATTTTGAAATTCTAATTCCTATTGTTTGGATGGACACAAACAGGGAATTCACTAATCTGAAAATGTTATTCTAGAATTAGAGCCCATATTCCATGTACCAAATGGGCCCTTAGACAATGCTTTGTCAAAAAAGGGGTGATTTCTTATTTAGGATAGGGATTGAAAACAACTCAAAAAGGTTTTGAACACTAAGTGTTTTTGGATTTGGATCACTAGATTTGATGCAAGGATGGTAGGTCTTGACTTGGATAGTGGATGTTGGATTTGGATCAAGGATTTGGGATTCTGATTGTGGATTGCTGATGGAATGATGGTGAAGGTGTTGAACTACAACTGATTTGGAATCTGATTGAAGAATCTGTGATTACAAGATCACTGAGGAGCTGCTGATTAGATATGTAATATGATTAAATTAGTATTATGTTGTCATTGATGTCAACTAGTTTGACAACACTTATCTTGTAAGTTACTATACCGAGACATCTGAAGAAAGGTGAAAGAGATGAAGAACAGAGAAATCTACATGAGGAAAGATGTACATGATAGATGAGGATAAGGAACACATTGAGTAACTTGTTGATGAGTCTATGACTTGATGATATTGACTATATTATGTTTCATTCATCTATAATGAAGTATAGAGCTGAAAGACACAAAGCAGTGTTGTCGGTAAATGAAGCAATTCTAGTATACACCAACAGAGTGTAGTGTATACCAATCACAGTATTAACTGAGCAGTGTTCACCGACGCATTTCTTTGTTAACCGAGTGAAACAAAATGAATTAAATGATTAGTTTAGCCGATAAGATTGATGAGCTAGCAAGAGTATAACATCGAGGTAACAGATAATGTTTGTTACACAGATCGATGACTAACGAAATTCAGGGAAGATCTAACAGAGAAGATTGAAACATGTTATTGACACAAGTACCAAGAAAGTTTGAAGCGACAAAATCTATGAATGTGGTTGAGCGGAAAAATTTGATGGTGGAGAAGAAAATGATTTACTCACCTATATAAGAGAACATAATTTCTTTATGAAAAATGCCAGAAGAAGTAGAAACTGCAAGAATATCGCGTGAACAAGGTTTTCATGCACTCTGATCATATTGGTTAGTAAGAACCAAGCTGCATAACAATTACCGAGCTACAAAGAGAAATTACCGACAGACAGTAAGCTGATACAGTATTGAATCTGAAGTGAAATATTGATCAGAAGGATTTTTATGGACTGAATATTGATTTATAATCTGCAATTGAAGTTGTATTAATGCAAATCATTTACTGTTACATATTTAACCATTGTATGCAGTTAAAATCTCTTAACCGAGTGGACTCTGAAAGTCTTATGATGTATCATTCATAGAATGAACATTGTTATCCTGTCAACCCCATAGTGAATGCTAGTTGGATGATAAATTCTAGTCTAAAATCCTCTAACAAAGTCACACCTGACAGTGTATTTGTAAACTTTTAACAAGGTTGGGTCTTAACCGAGCTCACTTCAGAAGAGTGAACATTTTTGGGTTGTCGGTCCCAGGTGGTTTTTCCCTTTACAGGGTTTCCACGTTAAATCTCTTACGTTATGTGTTGATTGTGCTATTTGTTTGTTATCATTCTTTACTTATTACATGTTAGATTTGATTGGTAACTATTATAGTATTTGACTGGTAATCGGTAAGAGCACAAATAGTGAAATTTTTATTGTTTACCGACGAGCAGAAATTAGAGAAGTTGTTTTGAATTATACATTTTGTTTTGGGACACTGGATAACTGATTCACCCCCCTCTCAATTATTCTAACAGAAGGATGATGGAATGATTCTATTTCTAAGAGGATGACCTAGATGCAATTGAAATGGATGACCTATGATGCAGCTAGGAAGATGATGATGAATGCAACTAAGAATGAATTAAGATGCAACTAAGGATTGGTGGTGATGCAAGGATGAAACTTAGGATGAGCTAGGATGAAGGACTGTCGAGATAGGATTTGGGACTTCAAAGGAAGAGTGGATACGTGATGGATCCAACTAGTCTTCTCTCTCAATATTGACGTAGTGATGGTTTACTTGGAATCGGTATGAAAACTGCTTTACTCTTGCATTATATTCAATGTTTTCTAATCTCTCTTGATTTTTATCTTCTACTTGGATCACTTTAAGGGAATGTTGGTGATCTTTGAGACTTATCTCTACAACTTTCTTCTCTTGATGGACTGGGGATCTGAGAAGTATAGCTTTTTTTTATGTTGGGTCAAATCTGACATAACTTGGAGAAATTTTGGTAAGTGTTTCGGAACAAGGCTTTGGGTGTCTGATTTTGAAGGATTCTTCTGCAAGGTTTTCTGAATAGCTTGAATCATGTTGTGGATCAGTTTTGATGTTTCCAATGGCAAAGGACATAATTCAATAAAGACTTTTGAAACAACAATCTTCACAAGGGACAAGGCAACCTTGTGGGATACAAGCAAGATGACTAACTCCTGAATTTGAAAAAATCTTTGAAAAGTGTATATTCCAACAAGTGTTTTTACTGAGCTTTTGACTGTGCAAATTACTTCAAGAAAATCTACCTAAAGGGAGGTGAGTATCAAAATCCTTGCCCACAGCTTGATACCCCCTAAAAGGGGATACATATGGTGAGTATCTTAAGGTGATCTGGTAAACCCCTTGGATCGGTCCTTGCATAAGGATTCTAATACCTTCAGATGTAGATAGGGTAGCTTCTATTTTATCAAGTTTGTAGTTGCTCCGTGGAGTCCTTCGAATCAGTTTGTACATGTGTGACTCACTTAAGAGCCTAGTTGACCATGTTGAAATAGTAGGGATTATTCACCTACCCTGAGCTTCCATCAACACGCATAGCATGAGCTTGAGGGGATGTAAGCGAGAGTTTTCTCAGCACTTTATTTCTATACCAGTCGAGGAAGGTACTAGTTTGAGGTCATTCTCCAGAGAGGAAGTGCTTTTCTCCCCGGACAGGCCTCTCTACAAGTAAAACAAGTGAACTTGTCTGAGTTCAAATGTTTTATGTCACCTATTTTAATAAGGATTTGCAAAAATGGGAAAATCCTAGATGCACATCATGAAGATTCTTTCCCAAATTAATTTTAAGTGATTTGAAAACACACGTGATTTAAGTTTTGATTTTTTCTTTCCCTTTCAAAAATAAGAACTTTCGAGCATTTGCAATTTCTTTGCTTAAGCATTCAAGATTGAGTTTGCGTGCTTTAGGAACTTTGAAATGAACTAAATTTGAAAGATGAGGGAATAGAGATGCTTTTCATTCACCTTTTAAAATCACTCAAGAGTGTGTTTGATTTGGAAAAAAAAATGACTCCTTTGGACTTTTGATTTTTCATTCAAGATTTTGTGTGTTAGTTTGTATGTTTCATGCCCAAAATGAGATTCCTAGATTTGGTTTGATGCATGACACTTTGAAAAGAATTCAATATTTTGCAACATGAAGTTCATTCTAACCAAGCATAAAGCACTTAGGATGATTTAGAAACATTTAGGAATGATTAGGACTCTTTAGGAACCCTTTAGGAAAGATTTGTAGATTTGCTCCTAGATTGCACAAAACATTTGAAAGAACTTTGAGATTTTTGCAAAAGAAATTCACTCCAACTTAGAACAAAGCATTGGTTTGGATTTAGGACCATTTTCATGTACTTAGGATTGATTTGAAACAATTTAGAAATGAGATGCAGATTTGAGGTTCTTTTTATGCACCAAAAGGACAAGTTGTTTCTACTTTGCATGAATGCATTTTAAATCCCTAGATTTGAAGTTTCATTTTAGCCAACTGAAAGACTTTAGAAGTGATCTTGATTGCTTTTAGGACCAAATAGGAATAATTTTTTTTTGGACTATTTAGTAAATGATTTAGGAACAACTTGTAAGTTTGTTAGTTTCTTAAGCATGCAAGAGTGATTTGGAATTCATTTTAAGCCCAAAAACAAGTGTGTTTGATTCCTAAACATACCAAATGATTGATTTAACTTTAAGACTTTAAAGGTTTGAGTGATTTTAATGCCTCTAGAGTCTATCTACAAAATATAGAGTTTAGAACCTGTAAAAAAAATCAAAGTTCAAAAACTTAAAAAACATCAGATTACCTCTTACTGGTATAAATGCACGATTACATAGAATAAATGCGCAGCTTAAGGTGACAAATGCATAATTTAAAATCTTGCACACATGCACAGAAATAGAGAGTGTATGCACAACTATACCTATTCTGCTAAAAAATTCTTTTAAAATGCAAGTTATTTACTAAAAAACAAATGCGCAACTCTGTTTCACATATGCGCAGCAAGAAGGTATGGATGCACAGTAGAATTGCATGGATGCACAATTCTGGTGAACAGATGCACAGTTTTACAATTTTTGCACAAATGCGTAAGTGTGACCGAGAATGAAATGATACAACCCAGATTTTTGAAAATAATATAAAAAAAAAAATGACCAAGGAATGTTGATTTTGGAGTAGATGATCAAGACAGGGGTCCCATTGGGCATGCTAGAATGTAGACTAGGAAATCTATATCTATTTTGAAAGGCTTAAACAAAGCAAACATTAGGTTTTAATCTAGCATTATATTAATTCAAAACATGAACATCTAAGATAAGCCACCTCAGATTGAGCCTAAACAGGTGCACCCAAGCATTGTTTGATTTGCTCGGATAAGAGGGATGTGGATGTGCTCTCTAAAAACTTGGAGTGATTCCCTAATGCATTTTAGGAAGGATTGAGATCCATTAAAACCCCATAAATGGCACAATATTGGGTATGGAACACCCAATTTGTCCCTAAGGCTTCAAGGACCTAAATGATGCAAAAGATGAAGATTTAAGCTCTATGATGTTTATGCTAAGATTGATTTTATCCAAAAGAGATGTGATATGATGCAAGAAGCTATGGAAAACAATGAAATAAACTAAGATTCATCCATTATTCTAAGCTAAGATGTGTTAGAAAGCTTGAAAACAATGAAATCTAACAATTATATGATTTAGCTATGAGCTAGAATGAAAATGGCTTTATAAGTTTAATATGAAATGAAAAGGAAATTGCTTCTTTGCTCTTGGGAGAGGAGGGTATTTATAGGATTTTGGGAAGGGCTTGGGTTAGGAGGAGAGTTAGAGTTTGGGGTTTGGTTAGGGGTTGAGTCAAGGGGATAAGGATTGACTTTTTAAGTGGGTTTAGAGTGAGAATAGGAAATTCTAGAAGAGGTTAGGGATTTCTAGGATATTTCCAAGGTTTTAGGATTTAAATGAATACTTTATTTATTTAAAGGGTTTTTGGTTTTATTTATGAATTAATATCAATAAATATGGGAAATTCATTTGAAGTTGATTTAAATGATTTTGGGAAGGGATTTTTTTAATTAAAGATGTTTAATTAAAATAGGAGAAGAGATTAATGACATAAAAACTAACTAATTAATTAAATAATTAATTAAATAATAAATGATGATGTCATCAGGGGTTTTCAAAAAATAAAAATACTTTTATTTTCTAAAGGATTTTTAGGTGTCTACAGATACAATATTATACAATGCCTTCTCTTTTTATTTATTACAATGTGTTTAAATGTTCTTCATTACATCACTACATGGGAAAGAGAAAACCACGTCTAAATTATATCTAGGATTGTGCCACAAATAAATTGCTCTACATCTTGTATATTGCCTCTATCACTAAGGTTTCAATGGCCAACAACAATGGAAAAGATAAGGAGATTTCTTCTTTCTTTTGTTTTTACACATTTGGTAAGGTTAAACCGAAGCAATCGAATCCCCAAGCCATCTTTATCAAGGTTCTCTATCTTCTTGTTAACTCTCTTAGAGAAGGAAAATGCTTCTTACAACCATCTAGATCCCCCACTAATAATACCAGTGGAGCCCTAGAAACATGAAAAAGAGCTTAGCATTATAATAATATGGTGATGACAACAATGGTGACATTGAGGAGACAATTACTAATTGAAGTGTGCCAACATTTCCATTCCACTGAGTGCTTGTACACTGAAGCTAGGTAGAGATATCGACAAAGTGGATATAGCCATATCAGATCATCATGATCCCAATATTTAATCCATTTTCATCATTCACATCCATAGAAATTGAACACAAATTTTTTCTAGAACAATCAACTTTATATCCATAGTATCTATTGTACGCGTTGCAAAAATTTCACTTTCGTAGAAAATTTTACATGTTCTAATACATATATTGGAAAATGGTAAAAATTTGATAGATCCATTATATTAAAAGGGCATCATTCTATACAAAAGCATGGATAGTTGGCACCACCTAAACCATCAACACATATAGAGAAACTACAGTAACATTTGCCAACAAAAGTACAAGGCATTGCGCCAACGGTTCTATTTTAGTTCACTAGGTTCTACTTATGTCTTTCATTTCACCATCTTCCACTCCTATACCAACTAGATTAAATAGTAAATATTTTCACTTGGAAGGTAATAGTATTTGTTAATTTAAATTTAATTTGAGACCTAGATAATTTAGTTAGTGTCCACGTGTATGTATTTTTCACTATTCTAACATTATATTATGTAGAACCAAAATCTTTAATATTATCTTGATTATGATATTTGTAATTTGAAGATGTACATATGGCAGTTTTGGCACTAGTTCGATTGTTAATAGTGGATTGTTCTTCTCTTCCTTTGGACCGCCCGACATAAAATAAAAATATATTATTATAAAATTAGTGTAATGTGTATTGTACTAATATGATCAAATTCAAAACTCTTTTATGTTCTTTTGATTTGCAATAAACATGAAAATGACAAATTGAATATAGACATAAATATTCATGAAACCACACCAAATAGAAGTTGAAACTTTCTAGAAATAATATAAAATTTCCCCATCATTTCTTGAGCTAGATTTTATAATTTTATAATTGTTAAATATATTTGATCACACACACACACACACACACAAAATAGAAGCACCCATGTTGTAGGTATCTACTAAGCATAATGTAGGCTAGGACATCCATTGAATTTCAAATTCCAATCACTATAATAAATTAATAGATTTTTTAATATATTTTATTTTTAAAAAAAAAATTGAATTTGTTGTCGATTTTTCAACCATCATAGCAATGTAGTTTTGAAGAGAATGCTATATTCTCAATGAATGTTTCAACCATCTGTCGTCGCTATTTCAACCAGCATTATGTGATTATTTTGACCAACCTTTATCGAAGAAGATGAAACATATGTCGACAATTCTTCTAGATTGAAGTGATTATTTCGACGTTGGTTCAGTCGATAATTCGATGATTATAAAGGTTGCATTTACGACAAACATATTATGTGTCAAATAATTGATGAAAATTTTTTGACAATAGTGATGGTCATCTGGTCGACCAATTTGTATCGAAAAATCGACTAATCCTCGTTGAAAAAAAAGCTAAAATTTACTAGTGTGAGGGGGAGCAAATAATCATCCATTTAGCTAGTGCCTTCTCTTTCTATCTTCCTATTAACATCACATGTTTTTTTATGTCATGTTTGGTTTATTTTATCTTTATATTTTTCTTGTCATTTAATCTTGTTACAGTACTATTTGAGTTGGTTTGATGGGAAGGTCTTTATATTTTTTTTATGTTCAATTTTGTCATATTTTTCTTACACTTTGAGTTGGTTTGATGGGAAATTATCTATATTTTTTTGGTGTTCAATTTCATCATTCACATGTTTATTTTGTTGCTGGATATGGGAGCACAAGTACTAGAGATTATATATTCTATCAAAATCATCTTGGATGCTTCATCCTTTATCATACCTGAAAAGATTTGAACAAAGCCTCTATATTTCAAATCTAAAATCATTTTATATAAACTAATTTTATAAAAGATTATATTAAAATATTATATACTACATAAATGAAAAACAAAATTCTTATAAAATATTAATATAATCTAAAAAACATTCTTATTAAATTAATTGACATTATCTATTATAGATTTTTTCCATGTACATTTATAGACAACCATATAAATATTTTGACATATAAAATTTTTAATTAAGTTCTTTTTAAATTAACATTAATATTATTATTTAAACTTCTAAAATTTAATATTATAATAATATTTATATACAAACAAGAGATGTGTGCAAGAGGAGTCCCTACCTTATGTTAAGAAATGAGATAAAGTATAAAGCAGAGAGCAAGGCAAAGTACATAGTAGGTAGCTAGATGAATTTGATTATATTTTGAAAAGAGTGAAATTCGTTAAGTAGTTTTGTAAACAATATAAGGTACATTGGCTAGGTGCATATCTCTTAGTGTATATCCAACATGCTTCCAACTTTGATTCAAACATTTATGCAATATGTGTAGTTTTGTTCTCGATGAAAAGATGTCAAAGTTCTCATTTGATCAACAACAATCACTATTGTTCTTAGTGCAGTTGTGGTCTATATTGTGTAATTGTACTAGTCCAAGAAGGATACCAAAGTACAACTACCTAATTAAGAGATCAAATAACATTATATTATTATATTTATAACTATATTGGCTGAATGAAGTATCACAATAAAATCTACTCCGTACAAACAACACAACAACCAATATAGAATACATATCTCTATAGTAGCATGAATAGGCTACATATGCTAATGGGTTATGACATTTGTTATTTTCTACCATTTTTTTGTTTACATTTAAGTAATTTGAGCCTTACTTGAGTTTAGATTTTATATGTCTAGAATGAAATGCAATATGAGTATTGTTTGTGTCAATTATATTGGTGTATGTTTTAGTAATGTGGTTCCAGTAAATTCATGTGTGATATATATTTTACATTTTGTTATTACAACATCTCCACGTTTGGATTACAACTCGATGAGGAATCTTAGGCATTATTCATGATACTCTTTCTTTGTTGTTTCATCAGTTTTTGGCAGTTTTCTAGCTATTTGGGAGATTCTTTCAACATTTTATATGCTTGTCAATTTGATTTTTCCTCGTGTTTCCCTTTTCTCTATAGATTTGTAGTTGGATAGATGCTCATCCTTTGACCTTCCTCAACTCCAAATCATAACATTCAATAAGGTTCCACATCATAATGCTAAAAAATAAGTGTCGCTAAGCTATTCTAGACCTTGTGAAAGATAAAAGTCCAACCATCAACTAAACACTCAAGAACACTTATGTGAAAATACATATACACCCTTTGACTTTTAAATCTATATCTATCTTATGCAAGGTGAAAATACAAATATCAATTATATATTTAAGGGAGTTAAAAATAGAATAAGGAAGTTAAAATAGTATATGGGTAAAGTCCATTGTAACATAGTAATCAATGAAAGCATAATTTAAAATGCAAAGATCAATTATAATTGAGAAAGTTAAATAGAATATGGGAATAACTAATTTGTAATCTAGTAAACAATGAAAGGTGTTGGCTCTTGGTTTAGCAAGATTTTAACTGCCTTTATTAATGCATAGATATAACTATGGGGTAGCTTACTTCCCACAATCAATACATTCATACAAGAACAAGGGCCAATGAACAAAGCACTAAGGCTTTCTACACTTTAAACTCTGTATAATTCAGGTGGGTGCACCTAGGATTAGGATCACTTGATTTCACCTTTTCACTAATCCTCACAAAGCAGATATGTGCCCATAGTACTTCTTGTTATCTATGACATAAAGAGATAGGATGTGAAGCTAAGCACACTATCAAATCACTCACAAATAAAGTAGGAGCTATTGCTATTAAGTCCACAATTACCGACTTAAAGATTTATAATTTGATTTTGTTTAAGTTTTGGGGTAGAACTGTTAGACAAGAAAGAACATCTATTTTGAAAAAATGTTTGTGATCAGTCCCTTATCCATTGGGCATATTAAAAAACAATTCCTCACTATTTTATTGATTCTTATCATTCACCTTGTAAATGAAAATCAAATGAGAGTCTCACTACTTACCTATATCCTTCTTAATACCCTGCTATTCTGTTAGGTTATATTAAGCATTTACTTAACTTTTCAAGTTAACAACAAAACATATCAAAACATACAACATTTATGTCTACAGCTATTGATCTTGAATTCATCAACTCACAATATAATAGGAAATAATAAACCATCAAAGAGGAGACAAGATTCTGAGCTATTATGGAAATCCTAATCGTAGTTGCCAAACTAATATAGGAGTGAGTTACTGAACATAGAATACTCCATAAATGAACAAGAAAACTATAGATTCATTAAGATCTTTGTAAAACAGAGAGGTTACATACCTCTCCTAGCAATCCTTGGATGCAAGCCTATAGAACTAAGTCTATCTTTGGTCTCTTGAAAAGGATTCTTTTTCTCAACCTCAGAAAAGAAATCCTTTTTTAAATGACCTTGGGAATCCTTTTATATAAAAAAAGATTGCTACAAGCTTAGGGTCATTTAGGGCACAATTAGGGAAACATTTCCAACTACTACAACATGAGATCAGGAACTAATTTATTATAGAAGTGACAAGGAAGAAATCCTAATTTAATTAGGAAATGTTAGAGACAAATCTGATATCCTTTACATTCTAGAAACCCTAGTAGTCAAACTACAAATCAGGGCATGATCTCATTATGCCTGTGGCAATTAAATCATCACAAATATCTCAGCTACCTCTGCATACTAGGAAAGTGAATTCTTTGACAACTTGGTCCAAACATTAATGTTGCATCTAGAAGCAACCACCTTCAAAATATCAAGCTCATGGTGGAAAACAAGATCTAATCATATTCAGCTCAACCACCTTGGAACTCATTCAATTCTCAACTGCAAACTCATCATTTATGGCCCAAGAAGAAATTAGAATGTTTGTTTGTTATTCTGGCACATGGTCGTCTCTATTTTCTATAAACCCTACCTCAAAAAATTCAAATGGAAACTGACAATGGTTAATTTATAAAGTTTAAAATATAGCTATCAATCTTGTTCCTTCTTGGCACATCAGATGATCCTCATAAATCTATATTTTAGTCAACTGAGCTTTTGAAAAGTCTGGCCACATCATCATATCTCAACATCCAATTAGAAATGGGCAAATGTGCATGACCTGGCAATGGACCCACCTTCTTTTATCTAACCCATGACAAGTCTTAACCATATTGGATTTGGTGATCTGGTGATAGAAGGCTTTCGCTAGATCTCAAATTACTTTTCTTAACTGGGGTTTTATCTAGAGATCACATGAACAAAGGTGTTCACGTGATCGCTTAATATATCCTTGACCTTGGGTATCATTTGGAGAAAATGCGACCACTGTCAGATCTTCCTCATCAATGACCTAGATCTTATCTCCAAGTCCTTTGTCTTAACTCATCCTCAATTTGGAAAACACGTGACCAAAGCATTCTTGTGATCGCTTGATTTTTAGCCTAACCCTAGTTTAATCTTGAGAATACATGAATAGAGCATTCACCAAGTCACTAGATCCTTCACTTAACCCTAGTCATATCTCAACATCAAGTGCCAACTGTCGATCTTGTCCTCATCTTGTGGCCCTCGTTAATTTTCCTAAAGCTTGGTCTTAACCCATCTTGGATCTGGAGATTACACGACTGAGCAATCTCCAAGTCGTTGAATAAAAACTTCACCTCGAGTTAGACCACAAGAACATGCAAAAAGCCTCAGTTGCGTGTTTTATGAATAGAAACTTGACTACCCAGGACCTAACCTTTGACTTAACCCAGGCCATCTGGAGATCACATGAACAAAGGACTTCACGTGATCGCTTGATCCTTTCTTCACCTTGGGTTACATCAGGAGAATTAGCGACAGTCGTCGATCTAATCTGGATCAACGGTCCAAGTTTAAACATTAAAATTTACATGCCTTGACCATGATATCTGGAGATTCAGTGACTAAAGGGAAAGTAAACTGCCTGCCAGGTTGTTGGATGTTAAGCCTTTGACCACTAGGATTCAGAGACCACACGAATGCCACAATCTCCAGATCATTGAATATAAAGATAACTGCCTAGGCTAGGAAATAAAACATGTGCATGAATAGGACTTAAGTGGCCCAAAAAAGGTAATAGAGAAATAGATTTTTGACTAGGGTTTCAGACTTAGAAATTTTTTGGAAACTTTAGGACATGGATTAAGCCCTATTTCATAGACCTTAAAAATGCCAAATCTCTCAAGTTTTTGCAATTTAGCACATGCAATCTGAACTGGAGCTTGATGACATCATAAACTATCCTTGGCCAAGGGCACAAGCTATGAAACATGACATATCATCTTCACAAATCAAAACAAGATGCAGTAGGACAAGGCAATTATCTAGGGCTTTTGCAAGATTAAACCATTTTCTCTGGATATTTTGCATTGATTGGAAAATAGACTAACAAAAGGTTGTAACAATAAAGGGAGAACATTAAAATTGGTTTGCTAACCCTTGCTGAAGCATGGTTGAAGAATATTCAGGATTTCAAAACATAAAGATAAAACATAAGGCACACTAGTCTATAGAACTCTTGCCTTGCATGAATTACAATTTTAGCAGATGTTATTCTGTGCAATACTCCAAGAAAAATAGTCCACATCAAAATTCCCATTCACAAGAAAATGTACCCACAAGAGCTCAATAATTTGCACCATTTAGATTGAACCAAAACAAAGAAGGTAGCAATTAGTCAGACCGGGTTACCCTGAGGATTCAAACCGATGACACAAAAAATAAAAACCCTAAGATCTGAACTTAAATAAATATTTTACAATACCAACCTGAACAAGGGACAAATTTATGAGTCAAACTCTATTGTGGGAATATTAGATCTCATGGCTAACAACCTTAATTGGACGCAAACCAACTCCTCCCCCATGTACATGGACTAGCATTTCATGTTGTCCACACACAAATACTGTCATTACTTTGACACCCAAATTGGGGGATTTGATAGACCTGTTGTCACTTGATCTTAGCAACAATTCGCTATTTGGAAACATTATTTCAAAGTTGGGAGACTACATTGAATTATAAGGTGTAGTGAGTGCTTGCAAACAACTCATTTATGATCATTTCAATGCTTGAAAATAACTAGCACAAAGATGGATTGAAAACCAGGCAAAATCCTCAAAATCATCACTCAATTATGCTTTTATCAATCTCATGAATGCAATTGCAAACAATTAGATTGAACCCCAATAAAGAATGTACAAAATAATGTGATAGAGAGATGTGGCCTCTGAGATGCGATGTAAACAAACAAAGAAAAACATGAAATACTAGCATGTTTCTATTTAATGTCTGAAAGCTTATCAATCTGTGAATATGTACTATTCTCAACAACATTAAGGGAAAGAAGAACAACTTTCTGCGAGGCTTCTTGGATTGCAATGTTCCATCAAATTATGGTTATGCTGAACTATTCAAATTAAAACACCTTTTATTACTTGCTAAGGTAAAATTGGCAATCAAAAAAACATATATTTATGTTTAAGATAATAAAAGGTGAGATTGGAAAAGCAATAACCAACATAATTAAAATACAAAGATAAAATATGAATCATAATTTACGTTTCTGGTTGTGGTGTGCCTGCAAAACATATACATGTGGCTCTTAAAAAAAGTGGTTCTAGTGTGCCTTCAAAACAAATATGTGGCTATGATGTGCCTTAAAAATCATACACATGGTTCTACAATTCATCTCAAATTATACTTAGGACTCCATTACATTTGATTTTGACATTGCATAGGTCAAGCCTCCAACTAGTGAAACTCTTAGAATATTTGATGAACTACAACTGATTGAGAACTTGATTGATGTACTACAAGTGATTAGAGATCACTGAGCACTGAATTGATATGTAAGATAATTGAACTAGTCATTATGTTGTCATTGATGTCAACTAGTTTTGATAGTACTTATCATGTTAGTTGCAAATATCTATACATCTTTAAAAGAGGAGAAAAGATGAAGAGCTAAGATATCTACGTGGAGGAAGATGGATATGATAGATGGGGATAATGAATACTCTTGGTAACTTATTGATGAGTTTATGACTTCATATTGTTGACTTGATTATGTTACAGTAATCTGTTATGAACTTAGAAGAAAAATGTTACAAAGCAGTGTGGTTGGTTAATGAAGCATTCTAGTATACACCGAGCTAGTGTAGTGTATACCAAGTGACAATATTAACTGAGCTTGTGTTTGTCGACACATTTCTTTGTCAACTGAGTATGGACAAAAGAACTAAATGTTTAGTTTAGCCGACAGAAATTGATGAGCTGTAAAGTGTATGATTACGAGGTAGAAATATAAAGTTTGTTATGAGATCAATGACTAACAAAATTCAAAGAAGATCTAAATGATGGAATTGAAATGAGTCATTGGCACATCTACCAAGGAAGGTTTAAGTGACAAAATCAACAAAGGAGATTAAGCAAAAAAATTTGATGGATGAAAAGAAAATGGTTTACTTGTCTATTTAAGAGACTAGGGTTTCATTGTGAAACATATGCTAGAAGAAGGAGACTACAGAGATATCACATGAACATAGCTTCATGCATGCCTGATCAGACTGGTTGAAGAAGAACCAAACTATAGAACAGTACCAAGCGTCAAAGAGCTTTACCGAGGGACAGTAAGTTATTGAATGTTGATAAACTAAATAGAAATATTGATCAAAGGATTGTATGTAGATCTGAACATCTACAAAATCAAGTTGTATTGTAATCGGATCACCTATTGTTTCAGTTTAATCATTGTAACAGAAAAATCTCTTGACCAAGTGGACTTGAAAGTCTTATTATGTCATTCATAGAATGTACATTGTTATCTTGTCAACCCCATAGTGAATGCTGGTTGGATGATAACTATTAGTGTTCAATCCTCTAACAAGGTCACACCTTACAGTGTGTTTTGTAACCTTTAACAGGGTTGGCTCTTCACCGATCTCACTTCAGAAGAGTGAAAATATTTTGGGTTACCAGCCCTAGGTGGTTTTTCCCTTTACAAGGTTTCCACATTAAATATTTGTGTTATGTGTTTATGTGGTGATTGTTTGGTTATCATACTTTATATATTGCAAATTTGATTTGGTTGGTAATCACTATGAGAAATTAATTGGTAATCGGTAATTACACAGACAGTTTAGTATTTTATGTTTACCGAGCTGCAAAATTAGTTGAATTTGTTTTAAGTGATACATTTTGTAATTAGGACAGTGGATAACTGATTCACCCCCCTCTCAGTTAATCTAACAATTGGTATCAGAGCATATTGGTTGCTTGGAATAGAGTTTTAAGGACTTCAGCAGAAAGATCACAAAATGTATAAGAGGGAAGTGCCAAAGCTGAATAAGGACAACTTTACAATATGGCAAAGCCGAATGAGACTTCATATATCTAGGATTGGGAATTCTACCCTCACCCTATTGGATAATGGCTACCTAGCACCACCTACAGGACCTTTGACTCTTGATTAATTGAGAGATAGACATGAGCATAATGTTACTATGATGGAGATTGCTGCTACTGTATCAGATGCTAAATTTGAAGATGTCAAGGATTGCCTTACTTCAAAGGAAATGTGGGATAAACTTACTCAAGTTTATAGTGGTGATGCAAATGTCAAGAGAGCCAGAGCTGAAAGTTTAAGAGGAAGATTCGATGATATGAAAATGAAAGAAGGAGAAAATATAGTGTAGTATACAAACTGAATAAAGGAGGTAGTTAATGCTATCAGAGGATCTAATGGTGTCATTTATGAAGATACAGTGGTAAGAAAAATTATAAGGACTTTATTGCCTGTTTATGCAAATCAAAATATCCGCAATACATGAAATGAGGTCAGCACCTAACAATACTCTCACTCTTGATAATTTGATTGGTAAGCTAACAACTTTTGAACTGAACAACTTTGATAATAGTGTTGTACCGTCTATTGAGTCTACTTTCATGACTTCTCCAAAGATCGGTAAGTCTAGTAGTAGAAGTAATAATGATGATAATGACAGTAAAAATTATGATGAGCTTGATGAGCTTGAAGCTCTTATGGCTTGAAGGTTACCTAAAGGTAAAGGTAGATATAGGGGTAAATTACCTTTAGCATTTTTTAACTACAAAGAAGTTGGTTGTATTGCTGCTAGATGCCCAAACATGAAAGAAGATGATAGAAACAGAGATCGATCTAGTGAAGGAAGCTATGGGAGGAGAAACAACAGAAGTTATCGAAACTACAACAAAGATAACTGAGACAACAATGATAAAGGCAAAAAGGTATGTTACATTGCTGAAGAGAATGATACCGAGACCGACATAGATGATGATGTTGAAGTAGTTTTTGTTGCAATGAAGGATGATTCTGAGGTAGAAGAAAGGTATGTAGAGACAACACTCATTTCTAAAGTTAATAAAAATGATACATGGATCATTGATAGTGGTTGTACCCATCACATGACTGGTGATGAAGAAAAATTTGATCATCTTGAGCAATATAATGGAGGATTTGTAAAAATGGGTAATGATACATCATGTATGGTTAAAGGAAATGGATCTTTACTGATAAATGATAAAATCAAATGTGATAGTGCTTATTGGGTAGAAGGACTAAATTACAACTTGCTAAGTGTGGCACAACTTAACAACTCAGGTCACCAAGTAGCTTTTGAGAGCAAGAAGGTAAAGATATTTGATGATGAAGGAAAACTTGTTGGAATAGGAGCACAAACCAAAGGTAACTTGTTTTATCTTGACAATGATAAGTCTTCCTATTTATGATGAAAAATGAGGATGCATGGCTATGGCATAAAAGGTTATGTAATGTAAAATTTGATAACATGATTAAAATCAGTAGAAAGAAAAAGGGTAGAGGTCTACCTAGCCTAGCATTCCAGTATACATCGAGCCAGTGTAGTGTATACCGAGTGACACTATCAACTGAGCTTGTGTTCACCGACACATTTCTTTGTCAACTGAGTATGGAAAAAGAACTAAATGTTTAGTTTAGCCGACATAAATTGATGAGTTGTAAAGTGTATGATTACGAGGTGGAAAGATAAAGTTTGATATGAGATCAACGACTAACAAAATTTGAAGAAGATCTAAAGGATGGAATTGAAATGAGTCATTGGCACATATTCCAAGGAAGGTTTAAGCAACAAAATCAATGAAGGAGATTAAGCAGAAAAATATGATGGATGAAAAGAAAATGGTTTACTTGTCTATTTAAGAGACTAGGGTTTCATTGTGAAATGAATGCTGGAAGGAGACTATAGAGATATCGCATGAACATAGCTTCATGCATGTTTGATCAGATTGGTTGAAGAAGAACCAAACTATAGAATAGTACTGAGCATTAGAGAGCTTTGTCGAGGGACAGTAAGTTATTGAATGTTGATAAACTGAATAGAAATATTGATCAAAGGATTGTATAGACTTAGAATAGATCTGAACATCTGCAAAATCAAGTTATATTATAATCAGATCACCTACTATTTCAATTTAACCATTGTTACAAAAAAATCTCTTGACCAAGTGGACTTGAAAGTCTTATTATGTCATTCATAAAATGTACATTGTTTTCCTGTCAACCCCATAGTGAATGATGGTTGGATGATAACTATTAGTGTTAAATCCTCTAACAAGGTCACACCTTATAGTGTGTTTTGTAACCTTTAACAGGGTTGGCTCTTCACCGAGCTCACTTCAGAAGAGTGAAAATATTTTGGGTTACTGGTCTAAGGTGGTTTTTCCCTTTAGATGGTTTCCATGTTAAATATTTGTGTTATGTGTTTATGTGGTGATTGTTTGGTTATCATACCTTACATATTGCATATTTCATTTAGTTGGTAATCATTATGAGCAATTAACTGGTAATCAGTAATTACATAGATAGTTTAGTATTTTATATTTATCAAGCTGCAGAATTAGCTAAATTTGTTTTAAGTGATACATTTTGTAATTGGGACCGTGGATAACTGATTCACCCTCCTCTCGGTTATTCTAATTATATTTCCCACAGGTATGAAAAAAGGTGGAGCACCAGCTAGCTCATAGTTGCAGTCTTAAACCAAAGGCTCCTACACCAAAAATAAGCACAATGCAATACTAATTTGTGGTAGAATTGGTATGTTCGGGATATTATTATATTTAATTATTTGAGAAGTTTTAGACCTTTGAAACACCTCTATGTTTTCAGTGAGGCAACTCTAGAAATAAAATGTAAAGATAAGATTGCACTTAGTGCAATTGCAATCTGTACATCAAAAACATATAATACATTATAAACAGGAAAATTGGTGGGGCATCAATTGTTATGATATTTGTAGCCACCAAATTTCACAACCCATTTTCTATCAAACAGAAAACTGCCACTCTTCCTAAATCTCCGCTAACGATGACAGTGGAATAAAGTAATCCAAATTAAATAGTGATTGTTAACTTCCACTTCTAGCGGTAATTGTGGCATAATTATCTTTCCTACACTAAAGTAGAGAAAAAGGCATTAAATTTTGAAATGTATCCCACACACAAAGTACCTCATAATTTTCACATACTCTAACATTTGGCAATATGGAATAGAAAACAATCACACCACTCAAGGTAGATAGTTGCCAAGCTCATAGAACTATTTCAAACTTTCATAGTTT
The DNA here is from genome assembly GCA_027943335.1 of Chamaecyparis obtusa. NCBI lineage: Eukaryota > Viridiplantae > Streptophyta > Pinopsida > Cupressales > Cupressaceae > Chamaecyparis > Chamaecyparis obtusa. The sequence goes on from BSBK01000143.1 coordinate 823,955, forward strand.
CAAGAGCAACCAGGGACATTTAGAAAATTTCACACACGTAAGAAATATTGTCCCTCAAGTGTCTATTTCCCATTAAACAAGGAACATCCTATCTTTCTCTATCAAGGTAAACTAAAATTGGAAGAAACTCTAGTCAATCCAAGGAATCATACTTACGTTCATAGACCAAGCATTAATCGTCTCACAATTTCTACGACTAAGCGTTGCAACCAAGCATAGCGAACTCAAGGCCCTAGTATGAAACCCAGAGCTCTGATACCATATGTAAATTTATAGGAACACACATATATTCCTCAAATAAATCATTCATAACAAGCCTCATAGATAAATTTCAGTATGTGAATTCCATTACTATCCTTCAGTTTTAAAAGGTTAGAGTTACCTCTCTCTAACAATATTCACCCTCTATTATAATGTGTCGTTCCATCTGTGCATACATAGGAACAAAATCAAAGCATCAATTCATGCCACTATCATAATCAAAATTAAAAATCTAACATTGTCATAACTCAAATCTTTCAGAAATAACTTACATGATACTCTTAAGTAGCAATAAAGTACCCACATACATGTGCTTATTATAACTTATCGTGGTATCACAATATATTGAGCACATTTTTGGTTGCCTTAGATCCATGTTATTGACATACTCATATTTATATACTCACAATACTTTTAGCCCAATCATAATGTCAATACTTTTGAAAATAAAAAATTCAATATTCTATATTCAAGAGAAAAGAGTCATTGAAGATTGCAAAATTTCAACTAAAATATGCTTTAAATCACAATTGATCACAAGTAAGTAAATCTTTCATACATACCTTCTAACATGTGGTACTTACTAAGTGAGAAATTCATCTGTTCATTTCGCGAATCAAAGATTGTGTTTTAGTTACTACAAAAATTAGTGAACCAATTCCTATTTTTTAACATATCTACAAACTATATAAAATTTGATTTAATTTGGGTAAACAAAGAAGCTATTTAACACATAAATGCATGATTTGTTAGAAATCTTATATGTGTGTTCAAAGGACATATACATCATGATAATTGTGAGTTTTAACATTTCTCTAATTTAAAGTGAAATATATGGTTGTATTTTCTTGAGATATCCTTGAATGCTAAATGAGATGGAACTAAAACTGTTGAGATGTTTTATTCTATTGTAGATAGGATGTTAATAAATCCTATGTTGTATACCCATGTTTGAACTTATGATGTCATTTTTAGCATTGGATTATGTATGTTAATTTGCACAATTCCATTACTTCTAGCAGTTTTACTTGATTAGATTCCCTCTAGCTAGGCTAGGTATCCTTCATGTCAAGAAAGATTCCATGGAAGTGTTACTACTTCATGGTAGGGTGGAAACGCACTCCCACAATATTCTCACCCTTGCTGACCTTGTGAACAGGTTTTTAAAGCTTCTTGCATGATGGAATTTCCTATAAAGTGCTATACACTTCTTTGTATTCGACAAGGTGGTATTTGGTAATTTTGTTGTTTACTTTTGACATTAATGTGGAAGTACATATTTGATCTAATCTTTATGTTTTACTAATGTGATTCAATAGATGTTCAAAAAATTCTTGGATTGTTATCCTATCATGATAGTTTTGTACTTGCTTGTATTTGATGTGACATCTCTTATTGTGACTCTATTAGGATGTTCGATGGATGGTCGACTTTCTGATTATCTTTGGACATAGGTATGTTTTATCATTTCAACAATTTTGGTCATAATTATATTTCTTTTATTCCTATATTATAGGGAATCTATTGGCATCTTGTCAACTTATGCATTCAACCTTTGACTTGTTGACTAACTTCCTTGTATTTCAAATTTTTAATTGACATGGCTTTTGTGTTGTAAGTTCAGTTATTACACTAAATTTATAATTATGGTCACCAATGAAGATGATACGAAGCGAGAACAGGTTGATGGCATTTTAACTTGTGAGTTACAATTTACATCTTGCAAAAAGGAAAAATCATTCAATGCAAAGACTCAAAGGTCTACAGATAAATTTTATATAATGCTTTGCCTCATCTACCAATGTGATAAGATTAACATCAAGCAGAAGAGGAAAACCATTCATTACATAAGACACCAAAGAGATTGAACTAGGAAGCGAGATCTCAATATTGGAATAACAATAACAAAGTTTGAGTTGTAAAGAGAACATTCACATATAAAGATCTTTTTAACGATGGTTTGAAGTAGTGTTTAAACATTTCATAGAACAACTTTATCAAGTATTTTTTTCAACACAAGTATTATATACATCATGGCATAATCTTGTGCATGTGACCAATTTAAAGTGGTGGTTGCCAAAAAAACAACGAACAATACAACTGTATTTGTTTAGCATAGTATCATTTTCTAGTTTAAAAATGTTTAACTCTAGAAGTCCAAAACTAAATCTTGTTTTCTTTGCTTTGTGTTTTCTTTTGTCAAAAAATAGGAATATGCGGAGGACAATAACTTGCAGTGAACCTTGAGATGCTTAATGTACCTGCATTTAAAAAAAACAAGTTCGTTAAGAGGGAAAAGCTGGTAAACAATGTTCTAAAATCATAACCTTTTTAATATTGTGAGAAATAAAAATGAGGAGGTCTTTTGGTCTTACGTTGTTGGATTCTGTAGCAATGGAAATGATGTTGTTGTTCATCACAATTGTAAAGGTTCCTTGAATCTCAAATGTTCACATCAAGCTAACAACTTTAGATAGGTTTTCTTTATAGTTTTCAAATGGTATTTCTTTAAGCTCTAAGAAGTGTTTCTCAAGGAGTTCACCATGCATGTTGCAATCCACAATGTCATCTTATGTTTGTATTATGCATTGCAAAAAGGGTTCGGGAGTGAAGCTTTTTTTTTTGCACATGCAATGCACTGGGAATTGTTGGTGGTTGAGGATAGCGCCATTGATGTTGGTTGGTGACATACGGTGCACGAGAGATGGTATGGTGCTAGGTAAGCATTTTTTACTTTCAAAGTATGAACCACCTGTAATTTTAATGAAGATTTAAGTATGGATTCAAGACTATTATTCAGTTATGTGTAATGTAATTGTGGTTGGGTTTTAAAGACTATGGTTTTATCACTTACCTAGATATTGGAGGAGACAATATTTTTTAGAGAAGTCTTTTCATACTCATCATTGAGATTGTCAATGAATGTGGATGGTGTTGTTTTGATGAGGTATGTGCCCCTTAACCCATTGCACACAATGTTCTTAAGTAGGATAAATGGCATTTGTGTAGATGTTAGGATACCTTGTACTGTTGTATAGGTGTTAGCGTAGTATTCTGTAATTGTAACCTGTAAAGGAAAGAAATGTATCAACCAATCTAAAAAATTAAATTTTTCTATGTGAAAAGAAGAAAATTTGGTTTGATGTATGGAGTTAAGAGCTTACAATAGTTGTATCTGAAATAGATTCACCAACTTTGACTTGGAGCTGATACTGTTTTGGTGTATGTCTATGCACTGCCACTATAACACCTAATGTATCAATAGAGTAGTTGTTTGGTGAGTGGTTAAGTTGGCATATTGTTGTGTCAGACATTAATTTTTTCTAGCTATAGACTTTAGCAATGGTTTGTATGAATACTATGCAATAAAATGTAGGCAATAATCAACATCACCCCTTGCATATTGTGATTTCTTCTTTATGTCAGAATATTTTACATGAACACTTTCTCTGAGCAAGATTTGGGCAAGGAATTTGTCAACTAATTGGTTGGTAATGTTTTCCATAATGGCCATTTGGCCATGGCTATTGACGAGATCAACATGCACAATTAGTGCTTTTGCTGGGCTTGCAGGGTTTTTGGCATAAGCAAGACCATAAGTCACGAGGACATCACCTTCAAAATAAGTGGTAAATTGTGTTGTAAAAATATCAATGATGTTGGATGCATGGTTTACTTCTAGTTTCAGCCTATTAGAAGATGAGATTACTTATTTTAGATAATGTAATTATATGAAAGCTAATGGAAACAATTAAAAAGTCTAGGAAAAGTCTTACTTTTTTTCTTGTTGATTGTCATTAGAGTTGTTTCCATCTTTTAGAAGGTTGTCTTGTTGAGTGGAGGATGTAAATAGAGCTCTGGTAAATGCATTTTAAAAAGTTAGTGTCGAAACTAAATAGAGCCGAAAGAACATGCAAGCGTGGTTACATATGTGTGAAGGGAAGGAATGTAGGCAGGTACACATGATGGCAATACCTTTTTGTAGGTGTTGTTAGTTTTTTATCTAGCAAGTTGCTAGACATTTGACCTTTGATGTGGCCTTGATTAGAACCTTATTTGTTTGGTTCATTGGTGGTAGGTCTAGCTTCATTTTCCAACGCATTTTTTAGAGGGATCCATTTTGGGCAGTACAGTTGGTTTGATTTGAAATAGGTCTTATTACATGAGTAATGAAGACAATCAAAGGAAAACAAAGTAAGGAAAACACTAGACATACAACTGGTAATGTAATCTAGGCCTGTCACTTGGAACAAGTGATTTAAAACTAGGTAGCAAATTCATTTAACTTTGTTTTATGCTACTAAACATTGAAATGAAAGTTGGGAAAGAGTTAGAAAATTGTTAACATTATGAGTCCAAGAAAAAGAATGTAGTACCCTGCTCGTAGTTCGCTTTTAGGTTTCTTTATGTTTCGGTGGTTTGACCAAATTCTTTTAGGTCACTTTTGATGTGATTGATTATTATGTTAATAAATGATGATTATGGATTTATGTTCATTGAATGTGTATCAGGTTATTGCATAGATTAGATGTTGATATCATTTGATGTTATGTTTATGTTTTATATTGATTCATGGTACTGATCCCATACTGGCATGTGTATGGTTATCTTGTGTTTGCATCTGTTTGACGTGTTTGTTTGGTAGAGGACGAAGGCATAGTTACTCGCATAGTCAAGATCCACACGACCGACCGTACCCTATCATTGTTTGATATATATTATTGTATGTACATGCTTTGTCTTGTGGTGACAGGTTCGCAGGTACATGGCATTGTCTTCCCTAAATTGGCAGGAGTGAGCGTGCCCACAAACATTCATCTCAATGGTAAAGAGGGGAGATAATACACAGACCCAAAACCCTAACCTAAGCTAAATTGTCCTAGGATTGGACAAGTGTCAGTTTGACTTCCCTACCCGAATTCACCTGGTTGGCATGAATTCATGGATCCCTTCTCCTGTGTTTGTTTGACTTATTGTGTTTTATTTTTACTCTGCATGATTCAGCTAATTTATGATTATGTGGGTGATTATTAATTTATTGATTATAGTTGAATTATGTTAATTTAGATTATTTTAGGTGAATATCAATGTTAGGTGCATAGTTGAATTTAATGTTTAATTATGCTTCTAGGATTTAATTGAGGGAATTAAATTAAAGTTAATTATTTTACTATTGGAAATTAATATTGATTATGTCCTACGTTTATTATGATGAAATTTAATTAAAATCAAATAAGTGATTATTTGGATTTAATTGAGTATTTTATTGAGGATTTGATTTTATTATGTTTGTGAGTATTATCAAATGATTAAATAATTAATTGCATGAATTCATGATGCATTAAGTATTTAATTTATTTAATAATAGATTTTATTATTAACATGTGCTTTATTGAGTTTGAAAGTGATTTGTTTGAAAAAGTGACAACTTGTCTTTAAGAGACTAAGTTGAGTTGTGCACAATTATATTTATTTTTAATTATTAATTAATCTCTCTATAGTTAGTTCTATAGTATGACTGAATTAAATAAATGGGTTGTTAACAAAAACTCAATTTGGGTGAAAATTCCTTATTTTGGGAAAAAAATCTCATTCTCTGTGTAAAAATATTCAGTCAAAAATAAAATACTAGATGAGACAAAATTAGTGTCTCATGCTTTAATTGGTTGAATTTTGAACAATATTGCTAAATGGGAAAAGACTAATTAGAGGAAACAAAGATAATCCATGAATTTTTATGAAATAGATTTTATTTCCATTTCTAGAAAATTTGAGTTACAGTCTGCCATTTCCGTTTTCAGAAATGAGCAGTCTTGTCAAGAAAAATAAAATAATATATAGATTAGTATTTTATTTATCAAAAAAAAAACTAAACAAATTATAAATAACTTACCGACGAAATTTTATTATCAAATAAAGTTTAGCAAACAAAATATATAATTGAAAAAGTTTTTATTAAAAATTTGTTTTGGTTTTTAAAAAATTAAATTGAATGGGATGTGGAGGCCACCACATCCCCCACTATCCCGAGGTCGCAGCCTTGTCGGGCGGTACACAAGGTACCGTTGATAGGGAGTACCCTGTTGATGGTACCTTGGGTACCATCCGCCAATGGTCCCCTCTTTGCATGCAACACAGAGCCTCGGTATGAGGTAAAGCGCGTGTCCTAAACTTTATTAAAAGGTTTTAATTTCTTTTAATAGTCATTTTTTTTTATAATTTATTTTAATATAAATAAATTTTATTGTTATGTTTTATTTGTTTATTAATAAATTTTATTTTAATATTAATGAAATTTATTAATATGTTTTGTTTAATTATTATTAAATTTTATTTTAATATTAGTTAATTTTATTAATTGTTTTATTTAAATATTAATAAAGTTTTATTAATAGATTTTGATAATATGATTTATTTAAATATTAGTAAAATTTTATTATTATGTTTTACTTAAACATTGGGAATGGAATTTCATTAAATATTGTTAAATTTTCTTCTGTTAATGAATTTCTTATTTATCATATGCACAATATTATTAGAGAATTTTATCGATGATCTTTGGTAAATTGTTCTCATAATTTTTTTAAAATATCAATCGATCATAAGAATGTCATTTATAGGGAACTTAGACTTTTAACCTTGCAACTTAATTATTGCCATTCATAGAATAATATTTTGATTATTTTCTATCGAAATTGGGTATTTACATTAAGATGGATTTAATGGCATTTCTTAGGTATTTCTATTTACTTATGATATTAATGGAACATGATTATTGTGAGAATTCTCTAGTAGACCCTTTTCTTGAACTCATTTATGATGATTATGACATGTATTGGATTATGGTTTTTATTTCAGTTCAAATTGATATGATTGTGTATTCTTTGTGTCTTCTTCTACATTATGGGTTGTCAGGTTCTAGATGACCTAGGGGAAATGCAAAGGTTGGGGTATGAGTCAGATGTTCATGTTATCAGTTATGTTTGGTGTGTGTGTACTTTATCACTCCTGTTTGACCATTGGGCTCATGTTATACTGTATTCTGTTTGTGGTATCTCTGTAACCATATCTAATCCTTTTGTGTGAAAATGGATATGAGGTTACGTAGTTTTATACCTGATTAGATCTAGGAGAGATCTATGAGCCTAGGGTAGTTTACCTGGACATGTAGTAGGAGGTGGCTTACAATAAGCGTCAGGGCCCACAAGTGGCTACCAGGATCACTTATTGTAAAGTTTCAGTAATCAAGTGATAACCTAATATAATTAAGGGGTATTTAATTGAACCTAGTAAGACAAGTGTCCTCACCCATGCTTGAGTGCTAGTACAGACTAAGGTGGAGTTGAGAAGATGACTAGCCCCCTTTTAAGGGATGAGTTGGCATAGTTGATGACTTCATCAGTATGAGAGGTCATTGATACCGTGTATGGTCACTTGGGTGCCGGGATCCAGAGAGATTACCAGGACAAAACTCAAGGGTTAGACGTACATGATGACACCTTCCTATGCATAGTATGGTTATTCTACATGTGTCGGTTGCCTTTGGATTAGTGAGTTGTACCTTTATCTTTATCATGTTGTATCTTGAGTTAGAATTCTTTCAAGATCCTTCTGCTTAGGGTTTTATCCTTGATTTGTTTGGTTATCTGATTAGGGTTTGTGATTATCTCCTCAGCACGGTGGGGTAGGTCTTTGTGGTTCTACACGGACGGGTGGTAGTGATTCTTTACCATTTGAGATTCGACGTCCTAGTACCGGTGCTTGATGGTGATTTTGCGGATGGATTCCTTATGATTCTTCATTGATGTTTCTTTCTTATCTTCATTATTTGTAATCCTGTATTAGTGTATCGCCTATGATACCTAATCTAGACATTGTATTATCATAGTTAGTTTTATTACTACATACCCTGCGACATGTGTAGTGGATGTCAGTTTATGTACATATCATGGATGTCCATGAGGATTGTATTTATTGTTATCATGTAATTGTAATTTTTATGTTATGGAATCTTTTGTTGATGTTAGTTCTTTAGTGTGTTTTGTTCTTAAGTAATTCTACATCATGGAACCCTTGAGTCTTGTAATCTGTGATGGATGTTGTATCAATGTGAGTAAATGGTAATTGCTTCTGCACTATTGTTTATCTTGTATGTTAACTTTAGAAAAAAAAAATTGTTCACCGAACTTAGTAGCATGTTTAGGTTAACTTCTCTTGGGTTCCCTGGTAGGGCGTTACAAAGAATTTCAACAAACTTACTTGAAGACTGTGGAAAAATTGCATTTTACAACAAACATGCACAACAATTATTTGTTCATGCATATATTTTTTTGTAAGACAGGGTGGAAAAGCATTTGAAATAAAGTGGTTAGGCAAGAGTTCTACACAACATAATGAGAGTATCAAATTTGATCTTTTGTTTTGATTGAACTAGTTTGCAGTTGTGCAAATGAGAGGTGGAGTTGTAGAGAAATTGCAAAATGGTCTGACCAATATGTATCTAACGCAGTGAATTTTGCAAGGGAAAGATCTATATTGTGTACCCAAAACTGATCCAATAGATTACTTGCATATGTTGTTGGCTTGTAAACAAGAAAAGTTAGTTTGAATTGTTGCATAATCTCTGCAAGCATTGTTTGTGTTTTTGTGGAATGTAACATGTCAATATTAAAGTCTCTGACAATTATGAGTTTGTAATTTATTGGAAATGTGTTGAAGATGTTTATGATTAGATTAAATATGTTATTTGTAGGTGCACCCAGGATAATGTAAACATTTGTGATGCATAGAGTATTTCCAAGATGAAATATATCAATGGTTAGGGATTCTAGAAATTGTGTTGCAAAAGTATCAATTTTTAAAAATGTCATTGTTTTGGCATAGCAAGTCAATAGGCCATGAATAGACAGTGAGGGATAGCAATTGAATTTCCCATTTAGCAAGTGAAGATGCTCTTGTACTTTGTCTTTTTTTTCTTGAAAGAAAAGTATAGTTGCTTTAAGAGAATCATGGTCGTGGACTATTTCTTGTGCATGTAATGCAAAGATTTGAGTATCTAGAGATCCTATAATGACATGGTCCATTGACACAAGTGCAAGACTATGTTGCAGTTTCCATTGTACTAAAGTCTGAAGGCATTGCATTTCATTGTCTACTTTTTGGAATACTTGAAGTTTTGATGTTGCAATTTGTGCATCAAGTATAGGGTTTCAATGTTTTTTACACGGGATAGGACAATGTACACAAGACCATGCTGGTAAACTCTAGAAGGATCAAAAGCAAGTGAATCCATTGTCAGGCCTTGTGATCTATGAATGGTTCATGCAGATGTTAGTTGAATAGGGAATTATGTTCGAGCAATGATTTTTGTAACTATTTTGACTTTTCTAGCTATTCTCATTATTAGGGTCTAGGAAGGTGAAATAAAACTTGTATTTATGCTCTGCATTCTTTGGCGTTGTGATTTTCCAATTGAATGGTCATTGAATTAAATCCATAGGATCTCTTCATGGTTAGATGTGTGCATTTGGAAAATGTTGTTAGCATCATTGACTAGTCCATCTTGTGTATCTAGATTACCAGCTATTAGCTCAACCAAGATTCTTGGCTTTACATATATTATACTAGCTAGCAATGATTTCTCAACTTGGTAGTGGGTGCTTTACATATATTATACTAGGCAAGAAGTCCAACATTCTTTGGTTATGTTCATCGAGGGCTATATTTATCTGAAATGAGTATGAGAATTTTGGATCATTAGGAGGGGCCTTGCAACATGTTTTGTTCAAATAGGAAATGTCTTGATCATTTTGTTGGCCAATTATTATATGATTTAGAATAGAAATGAAATGTTCATTTATTTGTCGAACTACATTGTGCAATTCAAAGAAAAGGACATTTTGCACCCAAAATGTGTATGAGATTTTCTCGTTACTTATTGTTGGATCCTCAAATATCCAAGTATCGCATACATGTTGTGCTTGGTACAAGTCACCACAAAATATTATATCGACATTTCAAATGGTTTTTTTGGCATGTGTTTGATGTGGCACAACCACTTGTCTATATTATACAAAATTATAGATCCTAATAGTGATTCCTCATCAATGAACAAAACCTATAGGTGGTCTAATTTCTTGCTTAGACTATCAAGTGTGTTTGAGTCCAAAGGTAGCATCTTTGAAGAGCTACATGGAATGTAGAAGATGGAATGTGTAGTTGTGCCACCTGCATTGAATGCAACTTTTCCTGTTGAAGCCACAATGATTCCTTTAGGCTTGAATGGGTCACTTTCTAGTTTCTTATCATAGTTCCAAATCATTTCTTGGAAGATAAATTTTGCAACAAAGGTTTTTTCGGTGCTAGCCCCTCATGTCAAG